>JAPYZI010005461.1:0-24071 GCA_030523105.1 Ophioninae sp. A BG-2022a | reverse complement strand
ATTTGTCCAAAAATATATTCCATATTCCATATTTGTCCAAATTTCTACAAAAATATATTCCATATTTGTCCAAATTTGTCCAAAAATATATTCCATATTCCATATTTGTCCAAATTTGTCGAAAAATATATTCCATATTCCATATTTGTCCAAAAATATATGTCCAAATTTTCACAAATTCTTATTCCTATATAAGGATAAGAATATTTTAAACATTGGTGATAAAAATTGACCGGTATGAAGACCCTGGATCAATAAAAATGGAAGAACGTGGTCAAAACGTTTCGTAGCTTAGCGGATCGTCCAGGAAATATGCGAAACGCGAAGAACGGTATCGAAGTTAAGTCGATGTAGATACGTGTTTCATTGCCCAAAGAGCGCCACTTTAAATTTCTACAAGCGATTTCTTCGTGCATATACGACGTGAAAGTTTCCGTAGGTTAATCAACATTGTGCGTGTTTAATGCGCGAGGTTTAAAGTTTGAGCAACCCTCCGGAGGTCTCGAGGTTATCAGTCGTGTAGGTTTCCACAAGGTAGAAGGGTGAGAGACAAAGACAAAAGCAACGGCAGAGAGAGAGCGAGACAATGAGAATCTCGTAACGATTTATTATCGAGCGTAAAAAGAAAAATAGGTAGCGACGAAAAGAAAGAGGTAACCCGCTATAAGGAAAAGGTCAAAACCGCGTAACGACCTCACAGTTTACTCTCTTTGAACGCATTTCTTATTCAGGCTGGTTTTATAAACTTCGATCGATGGGAGTTATCATCGACGCTTCATTTATATGCAGGGAAATAGCGCTCGTGAAGTGACATTTCGAATTGTGAATAACACATAAGTGTTATTTTCCATTACCACGTACGATACACCTGAGATGTGAATTATGGTAGTTTTAATCCTGAAATTCGGTACATCATTATAGAACCTGACGATAGTCATCTTGCGAGAGATCTTGATTCTGTAAAAAGCTGTTTTTAGTCTCGCGATGTTTTAACGTTAAAATATTAAACATCGGCTCCGTGTTGTTTTACGGGATAAAACAACTATAAAGCGACTGTAGGGAGTAAAACACTGTATTAGAAAAAAAAGAGTATTTTTTGGGATTGTTTTTACCGGGATAATGGAATAAATCAAAATTTTGAAAAAAAGGTGTTTCATTATACGTATGGTAAATAGCATGAACTATATTTTTTAAAATAATTAAAAGTATTTTTTTAATTCTCTGTCCTTTTCTATTTCTTTCTATTCAAGGACTATGGTCACCTAATCATATTTCTTCAATGTTCCAATATCCAACCAGAACCACCCTCGTGTTGCTACGCTATATCGCGTTTTTCAAGGGTATTGTATTTTTCTAATTTCTTGGTATAGAGACTTTTTTGTTGAAGTATATACACCAAGGTTTCAGAAAAATCGGCCTCCCGCTCACTCTGGCCGGTTGCCAGCGAATGCACGACTAAGCGGTCAACACTCCCAGTATCAGTGGCAAGTGGCGTTTGCGTTTGACTTCAGTGACAGCTGGAATGGTACCCCGATTGTCTACCTAACAGCGTCGGTAATTAACCCTTTGCGGTCGGTGTCCCCGTAGCGGGGACATTTTTCAATCGTCGTAAAAATCCATCAAAATTGATTAATAATGTCAAAAATAATTACCTTGCGATTCAACATTTCCGGTCGACTTACCAGATAACAATGCATGATTGTTCGGAGAAATTAACTTAAGTAAAATAAAATAAAATAAAATAAAATAAAATAAAATGAAATAAAATAAAATGAAATGAAATGAAATATGCTGACAGCAAGGTGTTAAATGTAATTAAAAGTAATACAAGAAGGCAGCAGCACACACATTTTTAATTTGCATTGAATAACATTTTTTTTTCGATTATCCATGATCTACAGAAAATCTACGGAAATACGTAGGATTTTTTTTATACATCGTTTTTTTACATAAAGAGCGCGTTTTTTAAATACAAGTTCACAATTTTCGAAAAAAAAACACCTAATAGAAATTGTTTATAAAAAATACTATGTAATATATTTAGGAAATCCTACATACTTCTATGCAGAATACAATTGTGAATATACCGTTAGAGTTTCGAGTTAATCGGTCAAGATTTGTTCTAGTTACGAGTCCAACCGATTTGAAAAATGTAATTATACATATGTAATTCTATACATGTTCCATACGTGTATATACATGTATAGAAAAATTTGAGTCAGCTTATTTTCAGTTAGCGATGTCCGGACGATAAAAAGGCCTTTGAAATTAAGGTCCTGCCCGAGTTCATTTTTTCTGAAAATGAGCTCGGCATAGAAAACTGACAAAAAGAGAAGGCAAAATAAATTTAACGTGAAAGCGAACGGATGAAATAAATTTCTGAATTTGTGGAAAAAATGGTATCTTCCTCGGATTAACTTTGAATGAACTGTCTGAAGAGGCAAAAATTCTAAAAGACATTGATAAATACCGAAAATAATTATGGTATTTTTATACATCTCACAGTTGATCCATTCATCATTGACAGCTCACCAAATTTTGAAAATCTATATATTGCTTCTCTGTTTGATAAAAATCTTTCGATCCCTGAAAACGAAACATCGGATATGGACGAGAGGTGCCCATCTCTGCAAAAAAGTAAGAATCATTCAGCACTAAAAAATACGTTCCAGTACTCGACCTTGAACAATTTGGATAAACTACAGCTAATTGTAATTACAGCGTTACTTAAAACATTGATAGATGTTATTTCGAATACATCGTTGCCAAAAACTGGACAAGTTCTGTTAAGCGGGCGATATTAGCGATTGCTACGAGTAATCGGCGAAAGATACCGTGTGACAATATGCCTATACTGGTATACAACAAACAATAAAACCGGGCAAGTGCGAGTCGGACTCACGCACGAAGAGCCCCCTTAAATATTTATTTTATTTTAATTTAATTATTTATTTCCAATCTGAATATATAACCATATATTCTGTGAAAATTTCAAGCGTCTGTCTATTTCCGTTATTAATATGGAGCAAAAAACAGCAAAAAAATCACGTTTGTTGTATGGGAGCCCCCCTTAAATATTTTATTTTTTAATTTTTAGAATTTGTTATTATAGCGGCAACAGAAATACATAATCTCTGAAAATTTCAACTGTCCAGCTATTACGGTTCATGAGATACAGCCTGGTGACAGACGGACGGACGGACGGACAGCGAAGTTTCATGAATGTGGTCCCGTTTTACCTTTTAGGTACGGAACCCTAAAAAAAAACTCAAATTTGGTTCATATCTACGATGAATGTGCAGTCGCTGTATTTCTTCATGTCGAAGGAATGTCGATTTTTATTTGTGCCAGTCGAGCTGATAAGTGCTGCATTTTTTCACAGTACTTATATATGTTACCAAACTCTGTACTGTTAGTAAATCTAACAGTCTGTCATGAAATAAGACGGTCCATGTAAGTTCCAAACAAAAGATGTTAATATAAATCTGTTATCGGAGTGGAAGGTCAAACGAGGTCGATTTTTCTTATCGCACTATTGGCCAATAGTTCTGAACATCTGTTACCAGCCAAAACATATCAGCACATTTCGCTATTAATTGCTGCATGTATTACGTGATAAAAAGCTTATTCAGAAATAGGTTAATTATGGTAAAAAATTATTGTGAGTTTATTTTCATGTGGCTCCATCTACACAAACGGAAACATTGGGGGATAAAAACAAATTTCAAAATTTTAGCGGTTTTTCAATCGGCTGTATCTTCGTAAATAATGATCGTATCCCACTGAACGAACAAGCAATTTGTAGCTTGAATTCTCTAGTTTCGAGATTCCGTTATCAATAAATTTTCAAAGCTACGTGTATCGCTCAATCCTGAAGAAAACAGCAAGGAAACAAATTTTTAATTTTTTCGGTTTTTCTTTCTGGTCCACGGACTTGGACATTTTTTTTTCGATGAATTAACTGAAAGCATCGAATACCTTGTTCATTCAGTTTTAATTTCTTTATTTGTATATATCAATACGTCCATTTTTCGCTGAGATATTGAACTTTGAATTAAAAAGGATCATTTTGACATTGACCACAGATATCTCAGCAAACAATGGTCGCACAGCCAATTAAGGGTGGATTTCGGAAACTCGAATAAATCCTCTATGAACGTAAACCATTCATTTTTTGCAAAAACAATTTTTTCATACGCTACGTCATTTTGAAAAATCCGGAAAAAAGGGTTTTGAGTTCTTTTTGGAAAATCACCGGCTAAATTAAAATGATTAAGGATATCATTAACTAGAATCATGCATTCTACGCTTCAATATACCCCAAAAAACCTCAGAAAGTTTCAACTTAATCTATCGAGCCGTTTTTTTTTAATTCATTCGATCAAAGTTTTGAAAAAAATTAAAGGGTCAACTCTTTTTCGTTCTCAAATGTTCATAATCTTAAACAAAACGAAAAAAAATATTTTTGTCTCTTTTTCACATTGATTTCGATGAAAATGTTCACATTAATGAAAAACTTAACAAAAAATACACTTAAAAAAAAAAATTTGTTGGTAAATTTTTTTGGAAATTTTTTTTGTTTGATCTTAGGAAATGTGAAAATCAATAACAGCCGGTATTAGCGTTGCCCAAAGCGTACCACGTGGAGGTTCTGCAGGGGGCTTTACGCTTCGAGCGTGTATGTGTGTGTATGTTCTTTAGGCGAAGTGGGATCCGGTGGCTCGACAGTTTCACCGCATTTAATGACTCACGCCCACACACGCATACACGCGTGCGCACACGCACACACACACGCGAACCCACACGAAACGTAAATCCGCCTGCGCAACCTCCACGTGGTACACTTTGGGTAACGCTAATGCCGGCGGTTATTGATTTTCACATTTCCTAAGATCAAACAAAAAAAATTTTTTTTTCTTATTTCCAAAACAAATTTTTTCGGGAATATTTTTTTTTTTTTTTTAATAATTTGAATCAAATTAATGAAAAAAAAATATATATATATATATTCCCGAAAAAAATTTGTCTTGGAAATTCTATCGAAACAAATGTGAAAAAGTGATACAAATTTTTTTTTGTTTTGTTCAAGATTATGAGCATTTGAGAATAATTAAAAAGTGAACCTTTCATTTTTTCAAAACTTTGATCGAAGGAAACAAAAAAAAAAAACGCTTCGATGGATTAAATTGAAACTTTTCGAGGTTTTTTCGGGGTATATTGAACTATAGAATCCACACTTCTAGTTAATGATATCCTTAATCATTTTAATTTAGCCGGCGATTATCCAAAAAGACCTCAAAACCCTTTTGTTCCGGATGTCTAAAAATCGTGTAGCGTATGACAAAAATATTATTTTCGGAAAGAGAATGGTTTACCTTTGTAGAGTATTTAATCAAGTTTCCAAAACCCTTAATTTTCTGCGCGATCATTGGTTGCTGAGATATCAATTGTCAAAGACAAAATGATCCTTTTTCATTTAATGTTCAATGTCAGGGAAAAATGGACGAATTGAGGTGTACAAAAAAAGATATTAAATCTGAATTAACAAGGTATGCGATTCTTTCAGTGAATTCATCGAAAAAGAAAGTCGAAGTCAGTGGGCCTGAAAGAAAAACCGAAAAAATATAGAAAATTTTGTTTCACTGTATTCTTCAAGATTGAGCGAGACTTCAAGCTTCAAATTGCTTTTTTGTTTAGTCCGATACGACCATTTTGACGAAGATACAGCTATTTGAAAAACGATTTAAAATTTGGCATATTTTTAATCCCTTATTTTTTTCCCTTGATGTTATCACGGTGGTGAAGTTCATGATTTGCCTCAATCTTTTGCGAATTCCGAGCGTTTATTGATTTTTCTGTATTTTCCGGTAGCGATTTCTTTTGAGGTCCTTTTTTGGCATCTGAATGTTTTTTTTCTTTTGGTGCAGTCTTTCTAAAAATATGAGGGTGGAAGGCGAAAATGAGGACAAAAAGAGGATACAGGCATTAGGGATTAACTAAAATTCAGCCCATTAAGTCCATTTCTCTTTTGCATGGCCCGCCGCCAATTATCCCCCCTTTTTTCGCTGCTTAAGTTATTGCAGAGTCCTTTTTAATTGAGACTTTCCTCCTCCCCCCTTCCCGTTTTGCATTCCAGATTTCGCTTGCGAAAAATCACATCCCAGTGTGTGGGGTATGACCTCGTCCCTTTTTCTCGGTTTCCCCTACAATAAAAATGATTTAATATGGAAAAATGCGAGTCTCCCTTCTCTCGCATAGCCCCCACGCTCCCTGTAATTAAGCTTCAATCCCGCCCGAGACCCTTCTCCACGGACTAGTCAGGATACGGCGGACTCGTCTAGCCGGTGACCTCTAGAGAAGTATCCAAACTTTTGCTACGTATTCGTAGCAAGGCCACTCGTGTTAAGAGCCTTCAAATATTATCATTGAGCCCGAAATATTATTTCGTACTTCGCAAAATTATTCGAATCTTCAGCAGTGTCCTTGCCCCCCCCCCCCCTTCCGCCGTGACCCTTCACATTGCGTAAGGTAACAGCTGAGTCCGTCAAGTAACTAGTTCTCCGTCCATAGTAAATAGTGAGGATCACTTTAAAGAAACGTCGAACATTACCACGTGAGACACGAGTGCGAGAGAGATAGTCGGAACGATTAAACTCGCGATTTCTCAAGAATGAAACGTTTTAATCGAAAATGGCGACCGGGGGGCCCTCGCTGCCATTGTCCTGAATGCACACAACAAATTTCGAATCTATTGGTTCAGCCGTTTGGGAGAATAATGGTTTTAAAATTTCGAAGTGGACGAAGGCGTCTTCTCGGTTTCTCGGCGCCATTTCGCAAAGCTGAAAGATTTGTATGCAAAATGGCGGGCACGAGACCCTCGGTGCTATCGTCTTGATTAAATACAACAAATTTTATACCAATCGGATCAGCCGGTTGAGAAAATAGTGGTTTCAAAATTTCGTTCCAACTTCTATGTAGAAGCCAACGAGCGTCGCATAAAACTTTCGGAGCGATCACTCACCGATGCTGCAAAAAAGATCGATTGTTCTTGGAATCGACCGGAAAGGAGCAGGAAGCGGAGGATGTTGATATTAAACGTTAGATATACGGCGCAGGCATCGCAGACTAAAGGTAAATTTAATTTTTGAAAGGTTTAAGTAGTTATAAAGTTTTAAACGCGTTTTTCTCGAAATCACTTTTTCAAAATCTGGCGGACACCCTGCTCAAAAACCGCTGAATGGATTGCTTTGAAACTGTGACTGTAACTTCATAATCGGATTATCTAGTGAAGTACATATCAGTTTTTTGATTGATCAAAAACTTTTTATTCTACAGACGATTTAGTGTCGATGTTGTAACGAAAAATCGAACTTTTTTTCAAAATCGTGCCGTTCGAAAAAAACAATTTTTTTTTTTAAATCGTGTATACTTTACTGTTTTTTTTTTAATGTACTTTAAGAAAAAAATGTCCTTTTCTGTTCTTGGTGCTATGGTTGCCGAGGTAAGTGTCCGCCTGCTTGGGTATGTCAAAAAAGACGTTCTGCTCTGCAGCCGCTATTTTGTATCCAAATTTGAATGAAAATATTTTTTTACATACTTATATGTACCGTTAATAGTCCCTGAAAAAATCAAACTGATTTCTTTTCCCATCGTCCCAAAATAAATTATCAAAGTAATGCCTTTTTGTACGCCTCTAGAGTGGTGTTATCCCTTAAAACATCAAGGTTTTATTTCGAGTTTTTTGTTGCGGAATGCGAAGTAGGGCTAACGAGGGTCTCCACACAACCGTTCTCCAGGCGTAGGTATATTTTTTGTCCCTTCGGGGCCAGTTCGAATGTGACCGTTAAACGAGTCTCATCGGAACTACTGAATTTAACGAGCGCCATACGCTACAGAAAAACCACAATGTAATCGTAAAAAAGACCTAACTTGGAAAAGTGTAAAATAGATTTTCTTCGTGAAGGTATGTAGAATAGAATACAATTTCCATCATTTCAAAATTCTTATTACGAAGAAAGTTATTCGTTTTCAATTGAGGTTGTCTTTTTGGGAAAGCGAAAACGAAAAGTAAGTTTTCAGGGAGACATCAATTTATCGCTCGTTCTTGTTCGTTCTTCGGAATATATTCTTTATTATATTTCTTATATCTCAACAAAAAAAAAGGTGGACGATGAATTTGCGCATTTATTGAAAAACGTTACAACGGAAAGTCCCTCCAAAAAATCATATTACTCGTCGTCTTCGAACACTGTTGGGGAAAGAACAGTGACGCCTAAAGAAGCATCGTCGATTTTTCTAGGTGAATTTTCGAAAAATCAATATTTAGTATTAGGACCAACCTGCAAATTGCGTAATAGTCGATCTTTTTCGTCGCATGAGGTACTTCGAGAAGCTAAACATTATCGTCATCCATCGATAAAAACAATTACATACCTCGAAAAGGAACAGCCATTGAACTTTAACCACTCGCGGTGGAAAGACGTGGCACATACCTACGCTTTGGACACCGGAACGAAAGCAACGTATTATCTACGTCATCAAACGATCGTTACAGAAAAAAATGACGAAATGAAGAAATTTTCATCAAGGCACAGTTTCTGCTTGCATTTCATCGTGTAAAGTTATCAGTATTGACGCCAGACTGTAAAATGGGAAGTGATAGTGGGTCAGATGATAGTGGCAGTGATATTATTTGCACAAATAAAAGGAGCCGATAAGACAATACAGCATGCGACAGCGATTTAGAAGAAATTGTTTATCCACTTCGGAATCTGCGTAGAATTATATCTGACGGCGAAGAAGTTTAGAATAAGAACACAGAAAGAAATGTTGCATCCCAGGAATGGATATGGAAGGACACGGAAAATATAACTAAAGTATGGGACCATTCGAGAATATATAGAATAAATGTTCTAGTTGGGTAAAATGTCACAGCTTCGTAAACGGCAACTGCAGTAAAAGCGGAAGACTTTTCAAAAATGAATTTTAGAGAAACCAATCGTTATATGTTGGAAGTTGGTTACGATGAAGGTCATGTGGCTGGGGGCATTGTGTTGGTGGAGTTTGACCATGTCTTTTATGTGAGCTCTCATAGTCAAACACTCCAAAATGAAAACCGAAAATTACGATACTTTGAAAACATTTGGTGGGACAGCAATATATATGAAATACAAAGCTACTTTGCTTTGTGCATTTTTATGTCGCAAAAAGAAGTATAGTCGAGACACCAATATTTTGGGATATTGGATTAAATTGAAAATCTACACTAGCTAAGATTTGCACAGAAATGCGAATGCGTGCAAACCAGTGCATCTGAAAGTGTCTCAATATCTATGACCACAGGGCTAGCTGATTTTGGGCATACTCTATTTATGTATAATTCGTATTCTTCGCCAAGTTTCGCGCCGTTAGTATCGTGGCGCTGACGCTGATACCGACCGGTGAGCTGCTGCCCTCTATGTAGGGCCATGTGACCCGTCAGGAAAAGGAGGGAAACGGGCACTTTTTCGCGCGGGACAATCGCGGTGCCCGAGAGCGTCTCACGAAGAGTCGAGCTGGACGGACGGGGGCATCCGAAAAATACGGCGCAGAATACCTTTGAACCAAGTCTCGCGTCGCGCAATAATACGGACATTTTTGTCGCCGTGTTATCGATTCTCGATCTCGGCATCGTGTGGTTGCGGTCTTTTTCTCTGTTCGGGTACTCAAAAATTAAAGAATTTCGTGTCGGGGGAATTTCGTGTGGAATATTTAGTTTCGGTTTTCTGTGTGAGTGGCGTCCGTTGACGTGTGACCAGGTCTCCAGTTCGCGCCGATACTTGCTGGTGCCCAGGAGGGAATTCTTGGTTTGCTGCATAGTCGGGGAATAGTCCTGCGGAGAATCGGCCTTCCGTCATGCAGCGGGACGGGGGCTCATCTTCGTGTGTGCCTCGGCTTCTCGGTCCATTAAACGGACCTCCCTCGGAGTCACCCAAGGAATATCCCGATGTTTGCGCGCGTGGGGGAGAACAGCCGGCAGTGTGGTTGTGTAGGTAACCGGGAATAACTTCGTTGCGTGGTATATTGAAGCTCGGCCAAGCAACTGAATAGTAGGGGACGGGTTCGAATGGTTCGATCAATTCGGTATCATTTTTACACGCTTTTATTTAACTCACCCTGTTTGTTGTTTTGTAATCGATTTTTCGATCACTTCTGATCATCGGATCGAGCTGAAATTTCTCATACAGTCTTGTTGTCGGTGACAATGCATGATTATGATAAGCATAGCGAGATGCTGCTGCCAGGATTGGCTCCAGGGAACTCCTCAACGGTTAACAGAAGGGGCATGAAATTTTGCACACCCATAGGCATTTTTACAACATAAACCATGGTCGTAAAATCGATGGGTACAAATATTTGAGAAGACTAAAAAGGAGAAAATAAAAATATTTAAAAAAACGTTTTTTAGAAAACACGCTTTTATTTATGCGTAGAAAGTGAACTAAAAAGTAGAAAATAATTTTTTTCTTTACACCAAAATGTGATCGAAAATTTGTATGACTAAAAATAGAAGCGTGGGGCCCTCACTATATTCATTTATCTATCACACATACAGGGCCCCATGCTTTTATTTTTAGTCTTAGAAATTTTGGATCACATTTTGGTGTAAAGAAAAAAATTATTTTCTACTTTTTGGTTCATTTTCTGCGCATAAATAAAAGCGTGCTTTTTAAAAGACTTTTTAAAAATATTTTTTACACCAATATTTTCGGATAAGTCGTCCCGTTCGGAACGTAAAATTTTTTGCTCAACTCTTCTTTTTATCGGAAACCCAAAAACTAAAAAATTTCAAATTTAAAAGTAAATAAAAATTCCAATAACTACTATTCGATTAGTATTGTAATTATTCGACGCAGGGGAAATTCTAGATTTCTGCGCTTAAATTTTCTAATCAGCTATGAAATTAGCAGAAAGTATTT
This sequence comes from Ophioninae sp. A BG-2022a, assembly GCA_030523105.1. Taxonomy (NCBI): domain Eukaryota; kingdom Metazoa; phylum Arthropoda; class Insecta; order Hymenoptera; family Ichneumonidae; species Ophioninae sp. A BG-2022a. The sequence goes on along the minus strand of JAPYZI010005461.1, from coordinate 13,113 downwards.
ACCCCGCACATTCGATATGATAATGTACTGTAACGGAGCGAAACCTCATCAGAAATAAATTTGTTCATCCGGCACTCGATCAGGTAATAAATTAGTCGAGATTCAGGTATTTTTTGGTATTTTATGAAAATATAAGTTTATTCAATCAAACTCTTCTGCGATACGAAATAAAATAATGCCGTGTGTATGTAATGCGTTCGTGTTTTTTTTTTTTGGTGTACAAATAATGAGCAGCTACCACGTCGGTACATACTCTGTTCAGATAATTGTTTCTATGGTAGAATTACTGGCTACGTTCGATAACAATTATCGCGTTCAGATACTTCCTGGCCCTTTCTGTGCTCCTGATAATTTTCGGTAAATTTTTGAATTACCGTTTTTCTATCTTTGTATTATTTTTGCTCTCCTTATAATTTTTCCTTATCCTTCCTTATGAACATAAAAAAAATCTTTACTAATCCTATCAATGGAGACATTTTATTCTCTCAGGATCCACGTTCTTTTTTTACTCCTGTCCTGCAACCCTTTACGCCCTTCCACTTGATTTTCTTCTCGTTTTTTTTTGTCTAAGGATCAGTACTGACGGGGAGATAAAAAAATACAAGTTACACCATCGTTATCGTACATACAAAAAATGTACAATGATCTTTCAGCCGTCCTACTTATTATTTTAAATTCATTTTCCAAAATAATGAATTTTAATTCTCAGATAAATAATTTCGTTAACGGAGTTTTAATTTTGATGGGGGAAATTATGCTGTTCGGAAATTTTTGTGCAATACCAATGAAATCAAATGGCGAATCAAAACACTGCCATTTGCAACCCAGAAAATGGAACAGCTGTTACGCGAAACTCTATTTCTTGTCCGATATCGCACAGTAATCAGATTTAATGTAGCGTGCGTGTTTATTTTTGGTAGGAACGACGATGAAGCACTATAAAATCGTTGAAGCTTGGAGGACGACGAATGCCCGAGAGCAGCTCGTTAATTTAATCAGGAACAATAGCAAACGAGGATTGTATATTTACTCTGGCAAACTCTGTTGATATATACTGCGTGTGATTGCCTGTAGCAATTAACGTCCGATAAATACATTCGCAACCTTGCCCAGCAAGATTTTTTTTTTTTTTTTTTTTTCGTGTTCCCGCTTTGTTTGCTGTCCCTCGATTTTTGCCCGTGTACTTCTTCCGTTGTACTTAATCGGGGCCAATTAACGAAAGCTTCCCTCATTGAATTTCAATGGATTTATTATGATTCAGTTTTAATAGTGAAATTGTTTCGCAAAAAAAAAAAATTAATTAGATGCAATGAATTTTTCAGCGGTCGAGTGTACTTTAAAAAATGTGATTGTAATGTAATTCTTCTTAACCCTTTGTAGATTCGTGTGACACTCTGTAACAAACCTCAATAATCCCGCTAAAATGTATACTGAACGTTTTAGATCATTCGAATCAATGTCAATGCATTGTAACGTACCACAACGAACATTTTAATACCAAATACAAATCATAGATGGCGGAGCTAGTAGTTTTAGCAAGTTCAAATTTCGTGTGCCGGTGAAAGTTGCGAGTCGAAACTCGTTGAAAGTTTGAATTTTGCAAAAATATAATAAAAGTGTGTAAAATTGTAGTTCTTTCGTCGAAACGTATAGGTAAGTGAATGATTTTGTTCATATATTGTTAGCAAAGCACATTTTTTCTTTTAGTTTCACTCAATTTTGCAGTAAAGTTACACATAAAAAATAATAAATATTTTTGAATTTTTTAGAAATACGAGTTTTTTTATTTATTTAAACCTATCATATTCCAAAGTAATTAAACATTTTATGATCTTGGGCTGCAAAGAGTTAACAATGTAATGTAAGAACAAATGCAACAATATAATGTAGAAAAAAATATCACAATGTAATGTAAGAACAAATGTAACAATGTAATTCAAAAACAACCATATATATTATCAAATATGTCCCAACTTTCGTGCTTTCAATGTTTTCTTTCGGAAAATATGTTTTTGCTGTACATAGATTTTTCGATATAGTGCCAATATAAATGTTGTCGCCGAACCGATATGCAACGAAGTGTACATCTCGGTGCCTCTAACCGCGAATAAAATGAGGTGACCTCTGAGGTAATTTCTGTTAACTGTATTCTCTCCATTACTCGGGTTGTCGATCCTGTGATTGACCTTTCTTCCCTCGGGTTATCTGTTCTACCGTTATCCCTTCAGCAACCGAGTTCTGCCCTACCGATCTGTCCTTCCGTTGTCTCTTGACTATTCGTATTATTTGCCCTATGGTTATCGAGAAACGTTATCGTTACCGAGAAAATACCGTTATCGTTATTCAGATGAGGAATCAAATCGTGTTAATTGGCTCAAACTACTTTCGTCAAATCATAAATTTTCATAAATCGTAATTATAATCGTTGATTAATCGATTGAACGTAATTTATTTTAGTCGATCGTAAAATTTCACCGTCGTTCTATGGATCGAGTCTTCTGGGATCATCATTAAACAAAATTCGATCCTTGGTGAAACCTACAGAAGATATATCCCGGCGGATATGAAAAATCGTAAATTTCGTTTTTATAGTAATTGTAAAATTTTACCACTCTTGGATAGAGGAAGACTTTTGCAATAACTATTGTTTAAAAAATTATATTCTTCGATAAACCTACCGGAGATGAATCCCGGCGGAGAGAAAAAATTGTTATTATTTTTCTTCATAGTAATTATAGAATATCATCGTTTTTCAATAGAGCTATATTTTTGGTATAATTCTTATTAAAAAATTTTGATTCGTAATTAAACTTGTCGCAGATACATCGCGACAAAAAGAAAAAAGCGAAACATTTTTTGTTGTAGGTGTTGTAAAATTGTATTCTTATAAATCTCTTGACATCATTACTGCTAAAACAAAATTTAAGCCTTGGGGCAACCTGCCGAAGATAAATCTCAGCAGAGAGAAGTATGCTAAAATTTTTAATTGAATAAATATGAAATTGGACCACACTTTCCTCGAGGGATTTTCCGACAGTCTCGTACGCTTCAGAAATAGGCTGTAATCATCATTTTGATTACATTCCTTCGTTGAAATATGGCAACAACTTTGTTGCCGTAACGACACCTGTCGTCGAGAAAAGAAGTCAATGCTAGGGGATTTCTCGCAACAATGGAGATACCGCATAGAAATTTTCCTGTGTGTTCTCAATGTCCATAAATAAAAACCGTCGCGTCGGCACTTAGAAAAAGTCTTTGTCTGAATCGCGTTCAATAAATTTAATTTTCGCTCAAAATTATTAGCGTCGAAACAGTTGAACTTTATCATCAAATTTTATAAAGAAAACCTAATTTATAGAATTTTGTTAATACGACATCGCTACGACGGTTTAACTAGGTCATTATAACTATTTCAAAATCGTTAATTTTTAAATTAATTTCTTCTATATATATATATATATATATATATACACATGTATATGCATATTCCAGTCTGTGACGTTAAACTCGCACCGTCCTATTCGCACCATCTTCGAGCGCTTCAAGCCCACCAGCGAGAGTCCTTAGTTTTACGATCGATACTCGATACCCAAGTGACTTGGTCATCAGCACCGTCTCACCAATTTATATGAACAAATTATTCATTTTATTTTTCTCTTCATATTTCCAAATTGGGAGAATCAGTCTAATCCATTGATTCCAATCAACCAAGAGTTAATCGAATACAAGAGTTAAACTATTATTTCAATAAGTGGATCATACGCATAATCTCTTTAAAAATCGTCTTTTCACCAGCACGACCCCAGTTTAACACTCGCCCCGTGCTATTGCGCTAGGCGTAGGCAAGAAAGAGGAATACCACATATATTTATATACAGGGTGACCAGACATTCGACCTATTCTTTCAAAGGAGTTATAGCAGAGGTCATTTGCAACAAAAAATGTCCCATCAACTGGGGGTCGAAAATTGATGGTTATTGAGATATTGAAGTTTTTATGTTTTCTGAAGAATTTACTGACTTTCTGCCTAAAATAAAAAATTATGAAAAAAATATGCTATTATAAACAACGATTTGATACTTTTCTGAGAGACCAAGAGTTAGCGATGTACCCACAGTTCCATACATTTTTGTTTAAGAAATAGAGAGAGATTCAGGAGAAAGATAAAAGAAATTCAGTAAAATTGAATACTCAAGGCTTTTTAATTTCCAGATTTTGTAAAATTTGGATGCAAAATTTGTTTTTAAATAATCGTTAACTCTTGGTCTCATAAAAGTATCAAATTGTTGTTTATAATAACGTATTTTTTTTATATCTCAATAACCATCAATTTTCGACCCCCAGTTGATGGGACATTTTTTGTTGCAAATGACCTCTACTATAACCCCTTTGAAGGAATAGGTCGAATTTTCAGTCACCCTGTATATACTACCTCAGGACATAACAAGATAAACCAAACCGGTGATACTTTGCTCACCATCGGATACTTTTTTTTCGTGAACTTCCAGAAGACTTCCCACAGGAGCAATATTAATGAATATTTTTAAAAATGAAAAATGCCAATCTTGACCTAAAAGATCCTACTACACTGCCTAACACTTTCCGTTCTACTCACATGAAATTCTTTTGCAGAAAAAAATTATGAAAAAATGAAAAAAGGTTTATTTTTGCTTCGTAACTGCGTATGACGCGTTATACGGTTCATCAAATATATATTTTACAAGACGAAACAATGGAACTCAAAAAAAAAACAACAACACTTCAGCCGTTTCTCCTTCTCATTTTATTTAACCAAAAAAAGTAAAGAGAATAAAATTGTTATATTTGTGAAAGAAAAAGAATAAGTTTTTTATGTCTGTTTTTTCGCTTTCGTATTTAATTTATTAAGAAAAAAGGATTTTTCTTTACGGTTTTAAGATAAGGAAAATTACGAAAATAAAATGTTGATACTTGTATTTATGATTCTTATATTTTCCCGATTCAAATTCGATCAAGGTTTGAACTACGTGGGAATATGTATTTTTTTTTTTTTATGTACGACAGGTTTTATACGTATGTTGCGTAAGCGTGCGTCACAAAGCTTGCATGGCGTGTCGCTGTATGTCAGGCGCGTGGAAAAAGAAAGAAGAAAAAAAAGAGTGAGAGACCAAATGAAAAAATGACTCACAATGTCGCAATTAGTGGTAAACAAAAAGGCATGGGTTCTTTGCCTGTTCCTGTGACTTTTTCTCCTCGCTTTCAGTGGTATATTTTATTCTCATAACAACGTGCCTTGATTCGATTTCTCTGTCCGTCGTGATTTGTTGACGCTGGGAATAAGTCCGTGATGTTCATGGGCTGCGCGTACGTGTATTGCGTTGTGCAAAAAGTTACGTATATCCAGAGTTCATCAAGTTCGTCGAAATCGCACAAATCGTACTTCGTCTTTGTTTATTTACTTATTATTTTTATTCGCTTTATTTTTTACTTTATTTTATTCACATATTCACTTATTTATTTTATTTTATTAACTTATCCTTTTTATTCACATTTTTTTTACATTCTCCGCTTTCCACTTTTCATTAACACTTTCACTCGCGTTCGCATATTCCACTTCTGACGTCACATTGTGATAGGACGAACGGTCATAACGGATAACGTCGACTTTTAAGTCTCTTTGCACTTCTTTATTATCATGCTCTTAATTAGCTCGGGAATAGTGTGCACAATTCGGATGGTGGAGTGGAACTGATTGTTCTCTTGGTCTAGTGAACGAAGTGGAGTGAAGCAGAGGTGTTTGAAGTCACGGTGGAACCGATGTCACTCGTGGGTGTGAAGAAATCCGTGGGACCAGAGACAAAGGAACCTTGACTACAGGCGAATTTTTCATGGAAAAGTAGATTAGGTTACGTGTGAGAGATTTGGACTGATAAGGGATGATGTGTTGGGTGTTTCCTTGGGAATGGGTATTTATAGCTACAGCCGAGAAATCCATACGCCAGCGCCAGAAAAAAATATTTTTATCACGTATAGAACACTTTCGCACGCCAAGCGTCTATCACCAGATAAACGACTATCACCAAAAACTTTTATAATGACGCGAACTAATTTTACTATCATCATCGTCCTCTTCACTTATGATACTTTCACGAGTGGTAAGGATACTTTCAGAATCGACAAGCCATGATACTTATTCGTTGTTGAGTGTGTCTACCTTCTCTTCTTTTTCTAATTCCAGCTGGCTCTCTACCGGTCTCGTGATTAGAAGGTTTTCTTCAACTTAATCCTCCGTTCCTTGATCGATTCCTCGTTTTTGTCAATGTTTATTGGCGTATCGCTGGTTTATTTCGAATTAACTCAGTATTTGTCTTCGGTCCTCCAGGGTCGTCGCCGGTTCTTTTGCCATGATTATCTTACGTAAAGATAATCATGGCAATACTGCTTTAGAAGGCTCGAAAAATCGATTTGTTTAGTTGCGTTAATCTATTCCTGATATGTCGAGGAATAGGCATATAAAAATTTATAAAGGTTCATTCGCAACTATTGCAAAAATGGAGCACTAAACATAGTGGGGTGACGAACCGGTATACGAGCGCTCTAGCAGCTGGAGCACGCGCTTCTGCTGTCGATCGAATAATCCATAAGGTAACCCTGGTACTAGCCCATGAGTGGGGCACGTACAAAAACGTATGGGTACTCGATTCCAAAATAAATGGAAGGATCCGAAACTCGGCGGTAAACAGCGGTTGATGGATAGCATCATTAAAAAGTTAATCAGTTATTACCGTTTGGGAATCAGGAAAATATTAGTTCTGGAGAAGATATGAAAAATGCTGTAATTGGAAAGATGGAAAAATGTTAAATTCCACAATCTTTTAGGTGTTTCATTATTCATCTAGAAGAAAAATGTATGAAAATTAAATTTCCTTTTCGTTCTTTTCTTTCGGACGAAAATTACGAGCTTCATCTTTGCCGCCACCTGAAGACTACAAGGTGCTGCACAAATGTGGATAAAAAACGGCTGCATTTAAATAGTTTTCTCTGAATAAATATTTTTTTCAACGTTCAATTATGCAATAATATCAGCGAAACAGATATATTTGCTTAGTTTTTTCTGTCCTAAAATAATCCTCCTAGAAAGGCTTTTTTTATGTTTCCTAAAGCAGGATGTTCCTCTTCCCCCGTAACACCGAGGTCCCTTTGAGTCAGCGTTCCACCCAGGCTCCTCGTCGTGGATGGTCAGTGCCGAGAATTCCAGTTCTCCATGTTTCACCCTCAATGATCACGGTCATCCCCTTCAGCTCTTGGTCAGCCTTAGTCTCGTCCTTTGGCACAATGTTCGGCAATGCCCAGGCAATTTTCGGATGCGGGTTGAGCCGAACCGCTGGGGGGTGGTGAAACACTTTTTTTGGATGACCGTCGTTGAGATGTCCCAATCGCCCAACAATGCATCACAGTCATCCCTGACCTTTCGAACGATGGTTGTCCGCCGCTACTAGTCAGCGATTCTGAAAAGGACGTTGGCGCCATAGAACTGCTCCTCCTGGACGACGTGGTAAATCTCCAGGTGACTTTATATGATAAGTTCGATTCTTTTGTTTAATTGTTCTACCCCAGTTAAATGGACATGGACTTTTGTTCATTTGGTTGCCGTGATACTCTCTATTTCATGATATTCTCCTTTTAATTCCACGGTACGAAAATTATGAAATTGGTGAGTAATTATTCACGTCGTTGCTTTTTTACGATTAATTTACGACTCATTTTCATTTCGGCCTTTCCCAACGTCGTATGCTTACCGCCTCTTCCCGCTTTACCAAGATACCACTCCTTTGCATTTACATGGCTGCAACGAAGAGCTTCACGAGCACCCTTTATATCCTTATCCCTGGATATCCTTTTCCCACGATCTGCTGCTGATGTCTACCATCTTTTTTTTCTTTATCATCGTCTTTGAGATTATTTGTCTTGACGTTAATTTCGTGAAAGCAATCAAAATTACTTTCTACATGATAGTGGAATCTCCACTCCGCTTCGCCATTATTTTTACTGCTTTTTATATACATCTCCCTGCTTTTTCTTTTAATTTCGCGTATTTTGATTCTTGCCTGTATTATTTGTTTTCATCCTTTTCTCATAAAGGCCTTTGTATGACTTCTCCGGCTTTGGGATATTCGAGGGCCTTACTGTTTTTCGCCTGGTATCCTTCTATTGATATTTGTCCAGAAGACTTGTGCGAAATTTTCCTGGACCATTTTTGATTTTTGGATCTGCGAGAAGATACGTTGCTATTATAATCCATTTTTTTATATGATCGGGACTTTCGTAAAGGGGTAAAATTTCGAGGTGTCCTGCTTTGCCAGATCAAAACCGTTCAAAGCCCTCATTAAGGTCGTATCCTCTTAATATTGACACGTTTTACAATTTGGATTGAATTCTGACGCTCGTACCCTCCTTATTCTTGGTTTTTAAAATTTAATTTTTTGGGTTCAAGCCGGTCTACTTTATAAGTGAATTACTTATGGTGTGGATTCCATTATGTCGTATTTAGTCTGGTTGATAGGCTGTGCCATCGGTTCGAATTGAACCGATGGCACAGCCTATCCATTCCGAGTTCAAATTGATCCCATTTTTCCGTAGGGAATGTTCGGAAGAATCGACTCAATTCTCGATTTATTCTTTCTACTATATTTCCTCAAACACGTCAAATTGATGGAAATATGGTTGGTGTATATTCTATCTCCAATCTGTCCAGCCACTGTTCTGATGCGACCTGCCTGCCGCGGTTAAACTCGATTAGTTTGGGCTTCGCATGCTTCGGGATATAATTACCAAAAATCTTCTTGATTGCCGATGACGCATCTGCCTTGTTTAGTGGATAGATCACCATGTATTTCGCGAATGCATCTCTGGTCACTGAAATATGATTGACTCTACTCACTGACATCGTAAAAAGGTTTACAAATGTCGTTGAAGACAAGGGATTTCGGTCTATCCGCGAATGACTCTTTGGATGTCGATAAATAACATTTGGACTGGGACTAGGTATTGTTGACAGGTGCCACACGCTGCTAATACTCGTACTCGCTTGGTGAAGTCTGTCCACGCAAAATCTTCATCAATCATAGTAAATATTCCCTTTGATCCTTGATGCGCATTAGCTTTCGTGATACTCCTTGATTAGAGTATCAAAGAATGATTCTGGTAATAGTACCGTTCACGTGCAATGTCACATTCCTTTGTGGAGCCAGTTTTCGGCGATTCTGTATGGAAGATGGTTTGTTGATTGTTCGCGAATGATTGTTTGGATATCGACATATAACAATGTGAACTGGGACTACGTATTGTTGACAGGTGCCACACGCTGCTAATACTCGTACCCGCTTGGCGAAGTCTGTGCACGCAAAATCTTCATCAATCATAGTAAATATTCCCTTTGAGCCTTGATGCCCATAGCTTTCGTGATCCTCCTTGATTAGAGTGTCAAAGAATGATTCTGGTAATAGTACCGTTCACGAGCAATTTCACATTCCTTTGTAGAGCCAGTTTTCGGCGATTCTGTATGGAAGATGGTTTGCTGATTGTTCGCATTGTTTCCGTACACTCTTAATTATCCCCTGTTGCTTTTGAATCTCATCCAATGTTTGGAGGCCTCCTATCAGCTATTCTGAGGTGGTTTTGACTAACACGATTGCCAATACTGACGAACGCATTCCCTGTGCGTCATCAAACGATCGATGACTGCATATCCTAGCATCCCTTTAATCTCAGCCTGTACTTTCCCTCGGTACTGTATCGGAATTGGTATGCATCTGTAGTTCAGGGTTCTTCAAGTCCAGGTGTTGCGTGTGTACTTCCGTTCCTCCGGTTTTTTTTTATCAACGATGTGCCTATAGCTCCTAATCAACTCCGTGAAGCTTTTTGTTTATCCGCACTGATACTGGAACGCACTTTTAGAGTTTTGTTATCTACTACCCTCCCAATAAATGATCATTTTCTTTCTTCGTTGTTTTCAGAAACGCAGCCTACCAGCAGGTACGCCTGTCTTTCATTCTTTGATCAGACTGGTTCTTCATAAATAGCTGTTTATTTCTCTCTTACCCGGATCCTGCTCATCATGGTATCTACGAAAACTTTTACCTCTAACGTCACGTCAAATTTAACGATTGCATCTTTTTGAAAAGTAGGTACAATCATAACCTAAAGAAACCCTTTCTGTCCCTCTGCCTCCATGTTCAACATAATCTGCTATCGGATCCTTCTTGACTTCCCAGCGAACTCCCAATTAAAGTTTACGCTAGTGATTAGTAGTTTTGAAAATTTTTCGAATTCTTTTTGAGGCTGGTCATAAATATTATCGGAGATGCAGGTCACGTTACTATCATTATCGATGATGGTGGGTATTCCTTGGCCCTCAATATTTATTAATCATTCAGGCCAATTAGGATGTGTTCTTCCCCCCTTCATGTTTGTCTTCACTTCTTTATTGGGAAAGTTTCTTGGGGTTTCGAAGAGGCTGGTTTCTTTCTGACGCATTTTTTCCTTTTCCCTCGGCTTTGCTCATTTCCTTCTTTGAATGCTGCCATTAGATTGAGGTGGGTTATTTTTTGCTTATTATTTTGTTTACTCATACTGTAGTATCTATAATTTGGTATTCTTTCGCTTTTTGCTTTCTCTTCTCTTGCTTTTACTGAAGCCTCTTTTTATTCTTCCGCTGTCGGCTGTTTGCGTCCCCCAGAGCTTCCGGCATTTTGTAATCATCACTAGTTGCATTTCGTGACTTAACTCTTTGTTCGTCTGAGTTCATCGCTACGGGTGCAACCGTTATTCATTTTCAGATGTGGAGCCTTGAGTTTCTGTGTTTTGCTCTTCCGGTGCGCGAGGTACACGGTTCTGACGACCCGGGTTGTGCCAGCTCCGTCCCTCTCGACAATCCTCAATTGCCTTGCTGCTTTTATTTTTTCATTCCGGGGCAGACGAGTCCAATTAAGTACCTCGACTGCCACGTGATAGTACTGTTTCCAGCCATCTTATTGCTGGTGGCCGTTCCTCTGTTGTTTTCTATGTGCTTACTTGTGGGTTTAATTCCTAATTTTCTGAGAACCCTGGTAGGTTCCACGTGACGTGTTCCGCCCGTGTGATTTTATGTCAATGCCATTTATGTGGCCTAACTTCTACATTTTTTACTTTATCGAGCATTACCAAGTTTCAATATCTTTCTTTAAATATGAATGGTAAATTGTTCGTTGTATGGACGTGATCACCCACCTCACACCGCTAAACTTTTGGCGCTTCACGGAGGCACTTGTCAATCATATGGTGTTAGTCTTTCTTTCTTGAAACGGGAATCGTCAAAAACACTCAAATTCCTTGAAGTAGGGCATCGATCGGTATCTTCTATCTCCGAGAAATGTCGATGGCTTTTGTTTTCAGGCATATTATCGCGTTCTGCATGTTTATTGTGGCATCTGCGAATTATTTGAGCCATTCATGGTTGATTAGGACTTTTCGCCGATCTGTTCCCATTCGCCTGTTCCCAAGGTTCAACAAGGTTAAACACAAGGTTGAGCAAGGTTAAACAGAAGGTTAAACACAAGGTTAAACAAGATTGAACACAAGGTTCAACAAGGTTAAACTGAAAGTTAAACAAGGTTAAACTCAAGGTTAAACACAAGGTTAAACTCAAGGTTAAACTCAAGGTTAAACACAAGGTTAAACTCAAGGTTAAACAAGGTTCAACACATGGTTAAACTCAAGGTTAAACAAGGTTAAACACAAGGTTAAACAAGGTTAAACGGAAGGTTAAACAAGGTTAAACACAAGGTTAAACAAGGTTGAACACAAGGTTAAACAAGGTTGAACACAATGTTAAACAAGGTTAAACTCAAAGTTAAACAAGGTTAAACGCAAGGTTAAACAAGGTTAAACATAAGGTTAAATAAGGTTAAACAAGGTTGAACACAAGGTTAAACAAGGTTAAACATAAGGTTAAACAAGGTTAAACATAACGTTAAACAAGGTTAAACAAGAATTACACAAGGTGAAGAAGAGCATACCTGGGACAAATTCTCAGGCCAAATCGTGGATTGGGATACGAGGTTGATAAAAACTGAATGTATCAACCAAATGCCTGCTCCGTAACGCCTACACCTGGCCCCGGAGCAATCATTCTAACCCCGTGTAAGTGGTCCGATCTCATATTTTGTCATCCATCCACTTTATATAAATATACTTATGTATAGCAACATATATCTCTCCCTTATAAAATAACAAACGGGCAGCATATCAGTATTACGTAAATTAGTATTACGTAAATCAGTATTACGTAAATCAGTATTATGAAAACAAAAAATTTCAATCGTTAAATATATACACATACCCGAAAATAATATCTGATTTTTAGCAAAAGAAAAACATAAAATTTGATAGTTTTCTAAACGTCACGTTCTTCAGTATCACTTTCTACAAGGACATACCAGATTTACGTAAATCGATTGTTATGGCCCAATTATACAAAGTGTAATTCATGGAGTAGACCAATTGAAGCATGACAATGAGAAACCTCGATACCTATCGATTGAACGCCCATGTCTTATGCAATTGTTAGTGGTTGAAAGTCATTATGATTTTAGTCATTGTTTCATAAAATTTTAGACCACACTTCAGAAGCACAACTAAACTATCAAATATTCTGAATGTATTTGGTTTAAATAGTTTAACAGTAAATCTTAAGTACTTAAATATTTTATTCATCGTTCGGAACATTTTTAATAAAAAATAAAATTCTTCGAATATTTGCCCAAATCCAATTTATTTATGAACTTACAAACGGATTTACGATTTAAAAAATCAGATCAGATTTTCTCCGTTATATTATTTTAACCCTTTACAGACTCGTGTGACATTTCTGTAACAAACCTCAACAATCCCGCTAAAATGTATACTAAACATTTTAGATCATTCGAACCAATATCACTGCATTGTAACGTACCACACCGAATTTCGTGTTCCGGTGAAAGTGACGAGTCGAAACTGGTTGAAAGTTTGAATTTTATAAAAATATAATAAAAGTGTGTAAAATTGTAGTTCTTTCGTCGAAACCTATAGATAAGTGAATGATTTTGTTCATATATT
>JAPYZI010005460.1:0-19818 GCA_030523105.1 Ophioninae sp. A BG-2022a | reverse complement strand
TTTTCATTTCGGTTAATTACTCCACCGGGGTCGGCTGTAACGAATAAAAATGGCCGCGGAGATTTCGTTTCGCGGATTTCGCGAGCTCTCGCATCGGGAGCATTTCACCAACGAGAGATTCGCTACCGAGAGACGGGGAATAAGAGAGAGAGAGAGAGAGAGAGAGAGAGAGAGAGAGTGAGAGAGAGAGAGAGAGAGAAGCGTTGTTTGTCGCGAAGAATTCGCGATGGCCGCCGTTCACGAGCGCAAACTTGGAAGCCGCACGCTTTGTCCCACACACCCACACACACGTACGTTTATACCTATCTAGATTTGCGACGAAAACGAGTACGAGTAAAGGACGATTTGAACCCGTAATATTTGTTTAATGTTTTCTGTGAACTCACTGTGGCTTATATATTATATTATAAGGTTTATGTTGTATTTGATAAGAAGAAAAAAAAATGGGAGGGTCTCGTGTACTTTATTTAAATAATACAATATAATTATATGAATTATTGGAGTTATTTAATTATAATTTATAATATTGATTTTTTTTATAATTAATATACTTATATATATATATATATTTATTTTGATAATAATAATATAATAATTAACGATTCGAACTCGTATTATTTATGTAATGTTTTTTATGACATCGTCTGGATGATAAACAATATTATGAGAATTATCCTGAATTTGAAAAAAAACGTTTAATGAGAGAGTGTCTCGTGTAATTTATTTAAATAATGGAATATAGTTATATTAATTATTCATGTAGTTTCGTGATAATTTATAATATTGATTTTTTAATAATTAATATACTCATATACTATATTTATTTTGATAATATTAATATAATAATTAACGATTCGAACTCTAATGAGAGAGTGTCTCGTGTAATTTATTTAAATAATGGAATATAGTTATATTAATTATTCATGTAGTTTCGTGATAATTTATAATATTGATTTTTTAAATAATTAATATACTCATATACTATATTTATATTGATAATAATAATATAATAATTAACGATTCGAACTCGTATTATTTATGTAATGTTTTTTATGAAATCGTCTGGCTAATATTTTGATAAACAAAAGATTTCGTCGATTTCGAAAATGAAAGAGTCCTGTATATTTTATTCAAATAATACAATATATATGACTATAATTATATTAAAATACTGTATTATTTAAATAAAATTACTTCATTTAAATAATACAATATAATTACATAATTATATTAATAAAACAGTATTTAAATAAAATTACTTCATTTAAATAATACAATAAATCGAAATAAATAAAAATATATATAATATTACAACGCAACGGTCTTTTTGAAGACATCAGCCAAAAATTCGCCTTTCTCTCGAGTACAGTACGCGTACACGTAAGAGAAAAAGATCGGATGAGATCGACGACCGCTGAACACGCCAGGTGACCATAATCGTTCACGAATTAACGTCACCAGAGCAATTTCTTAGCGGTTCCACTATTTTCCAACGTACGCACGAGTGCCGTATAAACAAAAAATAAATAAATATAAAAAATAAAAAAAATAAAAAATAAACGTCTCGCTCGACAAACGCTCGATAAATTAATCGAAATACGATAATCAAGATTAATTGCGAAAAATATGATGATGCCTGAGTATCTCGAAGACTCGTGGTGTCACGTCATTAGCTCAGCTCTCACACTCTTCTCTCTCTCTATCTTTTTTTTTTTTTTTTTCATTTTTCCCTCCGGGCTCTCAGATTCACTGATAACATCTATACATAAGAATTCGTAATGATTGCTCAACGAGTTAACACGAGGCTGTTGTCACCGGATTCGTTCTCGCGGTCGTTTACGAGATCCAGAAGATGCCAGGAAATCAAACAGGAGAGAGAGAGATAGATCGAAGCAAAAACCGCGTGAGATCAACACGGGACAGTCACTCCTTGAACGATTTTCCTGATTTATTAATATTAGTACAAAAGTGCGCTACCAGAGCGTCGTTGAAGGCTTCCATGTCTTCAGAATCATGTCCATGTGTAAAAGACACGATTTCACCAACACTCGTAGTCCGGTCTTGAAAATGTGTATACATATATATTTACTTACGAGACCGGTAAGATATCACGAGAATTCTCGGAGATGAGGCGCGACACGTGTGTAATAAAACTCGACGGATATTATGTATAGCGCGTACGTGAGTCACTGTAATAATGTTCTTGCGATTCAGCAACTACTTTTTACACGACCACGACGAAAGATCGTCCGTGTGAAAAAAAATATATTACTGATCATACGTGTTTGAACCCAAACAAACCCAAACTCAAATAAATTTGGTTATTACGCAGAAGTGAGGCTTCAATTAAATTATTTTTTTTTTGTATTTAATAAATCGAAGTTACAATTGATTTTAGGTGATATGGTAAAAGGTAGGTTTGATTGAAATATAATTGTTATTGCAAATTATACATTTTTGCTATTTTTTGGTGCCTCGCGAATACCGTTACGAAAAAGGACAAATTTGATCCGATCTGGTAATCGAGAAAACTTTTATTTATTTATTTTTTTGTTTTTTTTATTTTTTTTTTTTTCAAGTATTCATCAAGTGTTTGGCATCGATCGAAAGTAGTGACAATGTGTCGGAGCCAAGTCTGGTAAAAACGGCGGCTGGGGTAACGTTCAAGTACCATCAACGTTTCTTTAACTGCTTTTTCAACGGGTGGCCTAGCATTGGCATGCGACAAAATCACTTTGCTACGTCTTCTGGACCATTCTGATTCTTTTTATTCCTCTTGGTTCTTTCCCATTGCTTGTAAACGTTCAACGACATTTTTCCCGCGGGATACTAATCTTCAATCCTTTTGCCAGGTCTATTTGAGTCTGCGAATCGTCTTCACGTTTTTTTAAAAATGATTTTTGAAAAATATATTTAAACTTTGCATTTCGGGTCTCAATAATTTAAACGATTAAAGAAATTTAGTCTTTAATCGTACTCGCCAAAGGGAGAGTTCGAAAATTGAAAATTTGAACGAATTTATTTTTATACTTTTTAAAAATATTTAATTCAACGTGTTAATAATTTAAATACTTTAAAAAAAAATCTTTTAAATTGAAATTCATGAATTTTGAGATTTTATGCTTCAATAATTTAAACGATTAAAGAAATTTAGTCTTTAATCGTACTCACCAAAGGGAGAGTTCGAAAATTGAAAATTTGAACGAATTTCTTTTTATACTTTTTTTAAAAACATTCAACTCAACGTGTTAATAATTCTAAAAACTATTAATAATTCTATAAATAATTCTAAATACTAAAAACTATTATAAACAAAAGTTATTAAGTCATAAAGTTATTAATTGATTAAATAAAAATAAAAAAATAATAAAACTCGCCAAAGAGAAAAAGAGTTTGAAAAAATAAAATTAGACAAATAAAAAAATTGAATAAAAAACTGTTGACCCAGGGGTAAATGCCGTAGTGAGAGGTTGAAGGGGCGAGTCCTATTTTGCGCATTACGTATGCGCAACTTGTAGATATACACACGCGAGGATCTCTCTCGAAGCTCGGTAAAACGAATATATAAAACATATATACGAAAAGGAAAATCTCGTTAACGTTTACCTTTCTCAAAGTCAACGGGCGTACGAGGCTGACCGATGAATTTTTGGCTGGACCTCGAGGGTTGGTTTTCCCCATTGATTGTCATTGGAAGGTCTGAGCAGACAGTACGAAAGCAAGTGAGCGAGAATGAGGCGGTAGACGGTTAGAGAATAAGAGTGAAAGAGGAATAGAAACGGTCACCGGAAAGAGATAGGGGTAGCGGGGCAAGAGAGAGAGAGAGAGAGAGAGAGAACGACCTTGCAATTTCAATTACGTTTCGCGACCGCGCGTGTCCTGATGAGACTCATTGCCTTCAAACGAAGGTTCGTTCTGCGGTACAAAAGTTTCTCGTTTCCAACCTAAGAATGTGTGAGAACGGGATAACGTTTTATCGATGTAGATGAAAAAGAGAAACGGCCGTTGCAGATATGCGTCATCAATATTTCATCTTTACCAGAAACAACATTGTGAAAAAACTTTTTTGATCCTGGCGATCGAAGGGTTTTCAGAAAAGACACGTAGGAAATGATTTTGGAAGCTTTTGACTTCAGGAACTTCCGTGCAGACATTTGAGTCCGTGAAAAGAGTTATCCTTTAGCTAATATTAGGGTCCAGGCTCCCTTTCATTCTAAACGGTTCTGAAGCTAGGTCTTGATTCGCCGATTCTGGAGAACCAATTAGGAATAGGCTGGTGGACAGGCAGTACCTCGAAGAGTTGTAGGGAATACGAGGTTTGATCAAATAACGTAGTTATTTTACCAATTTTCGCTAGGGAAGACCCAATGGTCCAGCCAAGAAAAGATTCTGGAATATTTCTGGTCTATTGATACGTAAAGCGACATACGTACAGTTTAGAAGTCCCTAATCATCATACGTCAAGTTCCACTCTTGAAACCACGTGAAAACATCAGCAAACGAATTCCTATTACCAGCAAAGACATTTGCAATAAGGATTTACTCATACGTGAACGTTTGAAAATTGGTGTAGTCTTTAAAATGGCCAGCTGATAGCCAATGAAACCCAATGATCCAAAGATTGTCTCGATAAAGTATATTTCTCGTTCCCACTTGAATCGAAAGTAGTGTTGGATCGGAAGAGGGATAGGGAGAGGTACATAATAGTTACTAGAGGTATTATCGGGAGCAGTAATTCCAGGGTAGGTTCACGTTACGAATGATTTGAATGTCGTTGCAACGTACATAGGATATAAGAAAAATGGTATCGGTAAGAGAAGGGGTTGGGGGGAAGGTTGAAAGACGTAAGAGTAGACGCAGTGCGACTCGTAAATTTTCTAGCCGTGAATAGTAGGGATGGAAGGAAGGTGGGCGTGAAGAGAGGGGAGGGCCGGGGTAGAAGCCCCTTCGGTTGATTTAGCATTCAGCACTTAAATCAATTCGAACAAGTTCGGTACTTAAGAGCTCGAGCTCGAGTTTGTACAAGGAGAAAGGGAGACACAGTGTAGCGGAAGCTATACGGTAGGACGAAGGACCAGCACAGCTTCGCGCTTACCGCTATTGCAGCCACTCATTCTGGATTCCGACAGCAGCAGGAGGAGGGGGAGGGTGGATGAAACCCGCGAGAGGTTGGGGGGGAACGCAGATGGGCTCGCGGAATCTCGAGGCGTTCATTACAATTATCATAGTCTCTCCAGAACCATACTCGCTTTCTCGTATATGGCAAGGGGGTTCCTCTTGCGCGAAACCAACCGGTGCGTCTTCCATATTGCCAGCGTTCGCGTCTTACGCCCCCCCCTGTGTCGTATATATCGTGAGCAACGCGTTCGATAATACCGATAGGTAATATGTCCGTTGGGAGTATCATCTTAACTACTCCAGAATTCCTACTCCCTAGAGATTTCATAATAGATGGCTAGATTGATGATTTTTGTGGACGTCAATCAGGACAAAGGGCTTACCCGGTCGTCAATCGGATCAATGGCATTTCCAGTTGCCAATTGAAATTAGCTGGTGATCGACAGGCCCTGGAGATAATGCCGGTAGTATCGATTTCCTAGCGCCCTTCGAACAACGCTAATCCCACGGCTAAAGGGTATCCGGGGCTAAAGCGGTTCACAGGAGTCGTAAGTATACTCGAGGACATTTTCCAGCGACGAGGGAGCGGGCCATCGATAAGGATCGACCATTTCGAACGATCGGATACTAGGAAGGGTTTGAAATTCTTCTCGAACAGGCGCGAACGAAAAATCGACGCTAAGAAGGGAGGGAATGTACAGCCTCGCGACTGCCTCTTGTACCGAAGACTAGAACGCTGGTTTCGAGAAGAGAGGACGCAATATTGCTCGACGTTTGGTCGGGAAAGGGTTCGAGAAAATCGGGGCTGGTCGAGACGATTGGACTCCGGGGGGCATAAATATACAGGATCTTCGCCGTCGACGCCAAAGACGGGAGAAACACAAACAGTAATTACGAATATCTCGACTCGGGATCGAAAAGACATAGCAAATCTTTAACTGGTTTCGGGAACCTTCTGCTCCTGGTGTTTCCTGTTTTTCCACGCACCCCAATGAAGATCCCTGTCTTTATCTCTTTCTCTCTCTCTCTCTCTTGGGGGTACTGCTCTCTTTGTCTCGGTATTCGTGAAATCGGACGGCAGGTCGGCTATCCGAGCTCCTGCCACCCTAGATTTTACCATCTTGGCCGTTTTCCCTCTTCGATCCAGTCTCCTCTTCACCCTCGTTCCACCGTGTGCTCTGCTTTCTCCTCTTCCTGCACCGTCTATATATTCTCGTTCGAACGTCTTCGCTACCCACTTCCCCCCACCCCTTCTCCGGGCCGCGCTCCTTTCAGTGCCTTCTCGTTTTCAACCCTTTGGTCGTACTTTCGGATTAACCCTCTCTCCTTTCCTCACCTCATTCCGTGTCGAAAACTTATTAGTAATTACGGCAGATATCTGGGCACCGGATCGGAAAAGGAAGGAGAAGAAGAAACGGAAACGGAGAGTCTGCTGCTCGTTTTCTTCAGAGTTCCTTCGAGACGCAGCCACTCTCTCTCTCTCTCTCTCCTTCCCTCCCTCCCTTACCCTCTTTATCTCACTCTCTCTCTCTACCTCGCCAACTTCGACGTGTCCGATTATACTCAACTGTCTCGTTTCCTGGCCCGACTCCCTTTTATATCCCGGTCTTCGCGGATTCCAATGTATACTCTTTTGCCTCTGGCCGTCCCGCGCTTAATTCGCCGAGTCTCTCGCGCTCCGATTCATTTCGGTAAATACGAGAGGGAGGACTTAAACGGATATCGGGGATTTTCGCGAGTGTCTTCACCGGCGTTGAAGTAAAATCGATACAACCGACTCAGAAAAATTAAAACGTTCTCTTCCCGCTGAAACGTCAAGTACCGAAATGACTGGGTTTACGAAATCGCCCCGTTGATTTCAGATGTCCTCGAATACCTCAGCTTTTGGTAAGGTTTTTCCATAACTTCGAACGAATGGAAAAACAGCAACAACGAAGGCAAAAAAAAAAGTAAAAAACGTGGCAGTTTTAAGGAACGTTCTCGTTCAGCCGGTCCGATTTCTGTGTACCAGATTGGAATTGCCACTTGGAAAAGGTAAACGCGACGCGGTTCGTTCCCCCATTATCGTAACCGTTCGCTACACACGCGAGAGGATACTCTTGAAAGGAGAAAATCAAGCTAAACACGATCTTTCGTACATACACGAATGCGCACACTCAGGGTGCATAAAAGAGAACTCGTTTGTACGACGGTATTATCCAACGAGAAATACCCGATTTCGAGAAAATGGCTCTATTCTGTACCCGTCCCCGATCACCGATGATAAGGAATCCCCCCTCAATTTCGGACAATACCAAAGTCCTCGTTTTTTTCGCGTCTAAGTGTCCTACGATTCCTCCGCCCCCCTTTGGGTCAGCCGTTCCAGTTTCCCCATGCCCTGCTGGACCTGAAAAGGCCGGCAACGAAAGTAAACAGCGAATTGGCACCGATGTCCCAATAAAAGTCGAAGTTTTCTTACAGCCCACCCAATAGGGGACTTTGGGTATGAACCTCGTCTTTTCTCGATTCAACCAAATTAGAACGTGGCACATCGGATTTTCAGATGAGAAAATATCACGTTGATAATAAAGGGTCAACCATACGTACCCTGGGCGTTTCCACCCTCTCGTGGAAAAATGATCCTGAATATAGGAATCGCCGGGAGAATTAGACGGTGAAAGAAAAGTTGGTAGTGAGGAAGACCCTGGTTAGGGTCCTCACGTTCCACCTACACCGACCACTTTATATGGTCGTTGGGTCTCCGAAAAGGGACTCGCGCTATGCTTTCTCCGCAAAGCTTTCATTCGGTGATGCAACCCCTACCATCCCACCCCCCCTGTCGCAGCCCACCCCTTCAACATCGAACGAGCTTTCCCACCGGAAAGTCCGCTCTCTGCTGTGGGCAGTAAAGGGTTTCGTTGTGGGAGGGTACGGAAGCGAGTCGGTGGATATGCTTGCCACCCTTGAGCATTGTCCGGTAACCCTCATAGTCCATCGGATAGGGAAGCATTACGCGTTCCACGGGGTATCAAACCGAATCTATATCTCTACGTTTCTCTTTCTTGTGTGCGGCCCTTGAAAAACCCTTTTGACGAAGGCGATATAGGGGTCGGGGACGAACGCGCGAGCCCGGTAATAATCATCGAGTCTCCTTTAATTCTGCGGCGACCCTTTTATATCGTCGTCCGAGAGAGTGCGAGAAGGGACGCGAAAGAGGGTGGGAGGATGGCCGCCCTTCTTAGCCAAATAGAGCCGTTCGAGTTTCCCTTCGCTACGAACGTCCGTTTTCTGTAGAATCGCTGGAGGACCGGTAGGTACCGGTTGAAACAGGCTGGTGTTACGGCAAAGAAAAGGGCGATTCGCCGAATGAAAATAAAGGGAGAACGGCGGGGAGAGGGGAGGGTAGGTCGAAGCCGAAGGAAACGAAGGGTCAGCGTTGGCGCGATGCTCAAACGAGACCGTTTCCGTCAACCCCATTGCGGATCCTACAAGAGGGTCCTCGGTGCCTCGAGAGACACCGACTCTTCTTTCCTCGTCGTTACTTCCGAACGATCCGACGCCCTTAATAGGATCGACAGATCGCCAACAAGTTAAAGTAGAATTATACAATGTGTTCCGTGAGACCTGGAACCCACCGAGTCCACAGTTATATCGGTGGAACTTCGAGTTTGTTTTTTTTTTGTCCTTTTTTCTTCTACCCCCCTTTTTTTTAACCCTTTTGTGCGTTCAACCCTGTCTTGACTCATTTATTACGAGGGAGAAGGAAAATGAGAGGGAGAGAAAGAAAAGTCGACTTTTAACGAACTTCTGTTCTTCTTAAAGAGCACACAAAGGGGGAAGAAGAAAAAAAGTGGTGTGGGAACCATCAATGCTGTAATAAATCCAGGCAATGATAATGAACGCGATTCAAAGAGAGAGAGAGAGAGATAGTCAGAAATGGAAACATTCGAGGAAAAAAGGGGTTGAAACTCGTTTAATTGTGTTAATGAAAATCTCCATTTGTCAACAATCTCCGTTACACGCGACACTCACCGGCCAATAAAAAAAAACGAGAAAAAAAGGAAAGTTTCACTTTTCATTTTATAAAACGCTCCGTCAAAAACATTCCACGGCTCGTGGCCCCTTCATTCGGGTCAAAGGGGATGCAGAAACCGCGCGTGTTTTTCTACCCGAATTTTCGGACGGAAATCATATTTTCACCCTGATACGGGCGGGAATAAAAACGAGGGGGAAAAAAAAAGCGCGCAAGCTCAAACCCCGTGCGATGTGTGCTGGGGGGGTTGAACGGTGTTGCTCGAGGCACGAGCGCACGCCGTGCCTCCAAAACACGACGTTCAACAAGTGTATCCGGATTTTTAAAAAAAGACCAAATAAAAAGGGAACAAAAAGGGAAGAGACAAGAAGGGATGAAAAAAAGGTAGCGGAACCACCCCTATTATCGGTGAAATTGGGAATCAATAGACCGTAAAAGAACGAGGGAAGCGAGGAAAACCGAGAATGGGATGGGT
The DNA here is from genome assembly GCA_030523105.1 of Ophioninae sp. A BG-2022a. Lineage (NCBI taxonomy): Eukaryota > Metazoa > Arthropoda > Insecta > Hymenoptera > Ichneumonidae > Ophioninae sp. A BG-2022a. The sequence goes on along the minus strand of JAPYZI010005460.1, from coordinate 10,213 downwards.
GGCCTGTCGTTCCTGTAACAAACGACGATATACCCAAAGAGACCGCGTAAAATTTTATCCCCCCCCCCCACTCTTTCCCTTGCCTTTCTCGACCAAACCTCACAGCACTGATTCCCCCCTTTTTTCATACCCTCTTTCGCTTTCCCCTTCGCGTATACGTGTACACGTACTCGTTCGTGCACCCGATTCCGATAATTCAATTCCTGCACACCGAGAGGAGAGAAATAAAATTAAACAAAAAAAAAAGAAAAAAAGGATAACCGTAGAACAAAGAGAGTAGGATTGAATTAAAAAAAAAAAATGTAATATAGAAAATCGTGTGAAAATGTGTACTTTTATTCGGATATATTCGAGGGGACTCTGAAAATAGAAAAGTCGTTATGAAATATTTTTATATAATTAGTGTAGAGAAATTTCCGTTTTTTTTTGTTTTTTTTTTTTGGACGATCGTTTTAGGTAGGTAGGAAATTAGGGAAGTTGAAGGGATTGAGTTACGTTGATCTTTTTTAACGAAGATTATTGATTTTAATATTAATTGGATAATCACCGCGAAATCCATCATCGTTTATTAATATTATAATTGTTTTTTTTTTATCTCACCTCTCTTCTATAGTCATTCTCCGCAAACTTTTTTCTTTATTTTTTTCGTCGTTTCTTTTCGTCTAAATTTGTCAAGTGAACTTCGTGATTAAAAAATTTCAAAAGTTAAAAAATTACGTACGATATAGCGAAAAAATATATTTTCGACAAAACCAAACAAAATCATTGTTACTTGTTCCGCCTTACTAAATAATTCTTATTTCTTCTTCTACAAATAATTGTTTTTCATTAGAAATCAAACGTTTTATTAATTTTATTACCATTTTCTTATAATACGACTTGTTATTTCAATGACAATTTCCCTTCTAAATAAATCAAACATAATAAACAAATAAATACATCAAAAAGAGATAAATGAAAATCCTTAAATTTTGTTATTATTATATATACATATATATATATATATATAATCAAATAGTTGAATCAAAGAATAAATAAATAATCGTCCATTTTCTCTCTCACAATCATACATAATAAATAAATAAATAAATAAATAAACAAACAAATAAATAAATAATAAAGAGATAACTGAGAATCCCCAAATTTTGTTATAACAATAATTATATTTTTCCCATTTTTACTACAACTATAATCCTGATCATACACCTATTATTTAACACTTAAATAATGTTGTTTTATTCTCTTAACTGTATCAACTAGTTGTAAGAAAAAATAAATAAATAATCGTGAACTTTCTACCTCACCCTCTCATCCTCGATAAACCACAATCGACCGGTCGTTTCTTCGGGTTTACTGCGTTTCCTTGTCTCCAGTTTCTGCACTTGTTACCGGTCGGTGGTTCGTCCTCCTCGTTTTCATCGTACCGAGACGCACAAAGTACGGAACATTGTGCGGTATCGTTTACAGCCGGGTTTTCGTTTGCACTCGCGAACTCACCGTTCTTCAGGTTTGTTTGGGTTTACACACACANGTGTAGGAGTATACGTGAAGAGATAAAAAATATATAGGATAGTCCGGGTAGACAATGCTCGCATTGTAAGACTCCGATCAGCGACGCGCCACCTTGACCGCGTAGGGTTCCACCAGGTGTTTCCGGAAATTGATAAGTCTCTAATTTCTTTACGACCGGGGTGCAAACGTTGCACCGTACGACGGAGACGTTTTTGCCGTGTCCGCTCGCCGCGACCGCATCTCTCGAGGCAACCAAGATAAAAAATAAAAAAAAATAAAAAAAATAAACAAACGAGTAGAGAAAAAGGAAATAAAAGGATTCGAGGACCAACAAAGGGAGTATTCTAGCCGAGCACTCGAGAACTTTGTTCTCCGTGTCTCCGGTTGGTGAGCAACTCTCGAGTTGTAACTGATGAAATCCCTCTCGATTTCTTGCTTTTGTTCGAAATTCCTCGAGCATCGTAACCCCGTCGACGATTGTTTACACGCCCGTCGATATATACGTTAAACTCGGTTGTAATGTACCCCCTTTCGAGAGTTCTCCCGTAACACACTAATAACACCTTGTTTCCTGTTATACCTGCGCGATTTCCGCCACCTTGAAAACCCTCCCTCCTTAATACCGCCATCTTGCCTTCTTTCGAACCGTGATCTTTCCGTTCCTTAGTTGGATTGTTTACTCGCGGATCAACGAGCAGGTTACTTTACGACGTGTCGAGTTTACACACTCGAACACCCGGATGTTATTCCCGCTGGAAATTCTTCGAGACGAGGTTACGACCCAACACGATTGGCAATGACTCCTCGGTACATCCGGATACCTTTCCTATCGCTGGAACACGAAAATGTCAAGCAAACGGAGGTGGGAATTTTTTTTTTTTTTTTTTTCGTGAAAAATCCACCGGAATGGTATTGAACGTTGTTTAAAATAGGGTTAAACAATGCTCGCGAGGAGGAAGGGCATGTTTTATTTTTATTGATATTTATTAACGCGTCCGAATAATTCCAATGGAATTTTTTTTTTTTTTTTACTGGTATGAATTTATTAGAGTACAACCATTTTTTGAAATCTAATAATTTAATAGTTAATTTTTAATCTAATATTTGATGGTAAATTTGAGAAAATATTTAATAGTTAATTTTTGTATTTTTATTTTTTGTATTTCAATAGTCAATTCGTATATAAATTCCTATTGCTGTAATAAATACAAATATTTCGATAGTGAATTAGTAAATAAATTTATATTTACACGAATCAGTAAATAAATAATTTAGGCAAAATTCTACGTTAAGTGTTCGAAAAAAAAGGGATCTTTGTACGTTTTTGGAGGTTATAAATAAATATATTGATATAGAGTTTGTTGGACTTAAAAAGTACAGTCTTGAAATATATTTGAAAACGTTTATTATTATATTTCAAAATTGTATTGTATATTTTAAAAATGTCGAATCTGAGATAGTAAAATTTTGAATTTTTAGGTTCAATATATCACTGGAAACGGACGGAACTACAATTTTTTATTTACGTGGATAATAAAAATGGTGTCGAAAAAAGGAAGACAAAAATTGTATGCTCGGTGCTGCTTTTTCCCAAAAAAAAAATCGTAAAAATCGAACGTTTTCAATAATTCTAGTTCAGTAGATTGCTAAACATATACAGAATACGTGGTGTTTATAAAAATTGTATTTCATTCAATTGAACTCAAATAATTTAATTTTTAATTTATTATTTCATAAAAATCTAAAAAAATGTATTTTCAACTGTTTAGAAACCAATATGGAAGCACCACTCCTGCTGGAACTTATTGAAACTTTCCCCTGTTGGATTTTTTATCCCCGTCATTACCAATTCCCAAACTAGAGGACATTCGGAGGGTACGTTCTCAAAGTGATTTCGAAGCTCCACGAATTCCAAGCCCCAAGGTCTTCTTCACAAATAACTCGCGAATAAGTGTTACCGAATTCACGCAAAGTTCACTTTACGGGAGTCCTCCGAGTCACCGACGACGACAAAAATTCAAGGACATTCGCGAAACGGTCCAAACATATATATGGGGCGTTCCATGCCGATTCGATCTAGATCTGACCCGTCACCTCACCGATTTGACCCATGATTTTTTTATATTATTGTACCATCTCTGAAAGGCACTCGAGAATTTTTCCCGATTTTTTCCGAACGATTTGACTTCGCAATATTTTTTACAAATAAAAAATTAAGGCTCTAATTAAAAACATGGAAAGAATCACAAAAATCCTGTGTCACTTATAAAACACTGTAAGCGTTTAAAGAAAAGTAAGCGCGCGTTTCGTTTGGCCTACAACGCGCTTTTTTCGCCAAAAAAAAAAAGAAAAACAAAAATGAAAAAATGTTTTTTTAAAAATAGAATAAATATCCCACAAAACACACAAATTCTCAAAAAAATCGGAAAAAATTCTGGTCAATTCTCCACGATGTAACGTAATTTTTTTTATCTTAAACTTTTTTCATTTTTCCTCTTTCATCTTTTTCATTTTGTTTTTTTTTTTTCGAAAAAAGCGCATTTTAGGCCAAACGAAACGCGGGCCCACTTTTGTTCAACGCCGACAGTGTTTGATACGTGACACAGAATTATTCTGATTTTTTCTCGATTTTTACATTCGGGCGTTAATTTTTTGTTTAAAAAAAAAAAAAAAATATTGTGAAGTCAAATAATTCCAAAAAAATCTGAAAAAAATCTCGAGTGCCTTTGAAAGATAGTACAACAACATAAAAAATCGCTAGTTAAATCGGAGATTTTTCTAGGCCATATCCAGTTCGAATCGTTATCGAACGGCCCATATATATAACGTAATGAAACTCAGCGAGCTATGCACGAGGGATTTCCGCGAGAGCGTTTGCCTCCTCATCAAATAGTCAAAAGTCGATATATTTGGAATCTCTCCTCGCGACCGGTATAACCTTCCCTTATCCATCTTGTCGGTTCTCTGTTGGTCCTTCTCGTAACCGTTTACACGTGGATTTTCTATCTCTTTTTTTCCATCTCTTTTTCTCTCTTTTACCGTCTCTCCCCCTTCGGCTCTGGGAGTTCCTCTCAAAGTTGAAGCCGCAGTCATCCAGAGGCGAGCATCGGCGCTCTTTTGCGTCACGTCTCATTGAATACGCCCCGCGAGACTGAGAAAGGGCTCGTGGGAGAGAGGAAGGGGGAGGATGAAAAAAAGGATGAAAAAGAAAAGAATAGTGAGCAATACTGCGAAGGCCCTCTCCCTCCGTGGCAGCCAACCTTCGCTGGCGAGAGTCAAAGTGTTTTTGACGTGGAGAACAAGATAGAAAAAAAAGAGGGAGGGAGGGGGAGACTTTTCGGTATTTATTTACCGGGGTAAGTGAACGAGTACGCGTACATGAAACGCAGTACGCAGCTGGGAGGAGAAGAAGGTAAAAAAAAAAAAAGAAAAAAAAAAATAGAAAATCGAGGAATAACGAGAACGCATGGCGGAGAACGAGAGAGGCGTAAAACAAAAAGCTCGCCGGAGAGAGAAGAGAGAGAGCTAAAGAGAACGAGGGAGAGAAATCTATGGGAAAAGTATACAGAAAGGAGACGCAAATTTTTCTTAATAATTTTTAAGAGCCCCCGCGTGCACCACCAGGTTTTCTTGGGGGGATGCTGTACTGATGGCGAGGTAAAGAGAAGATGGAGAAGTATAGAGAGAGAGAGAGAGAGAGAGAGAAAACACTCGTGTATTACGCGGGTCGTTCGTAACCACCGTTACCTCGAGACATCAAAGAGCCGCGTGGCGGGTACTCTGCGCACCCCCGTGTACGTCTTCCACCTCGTCAGTCTTTAAAGTTTTTCACCCTTTATCGAGAGGGATTTCGAGCTCGCGGGAAAAGGTGCAACGGGGTTGCCTCTTCCTCCGGTACGTAAGAAACACGCACACACACACTGAGGAGGGTAGAGTTCTCGTCGTCTCTCTCCTTCGCGTTGACGAAGCCAACCCCCGTCTTCTCAAGAGGCTCACCGTATATATAAGCATTTGAAAACCCTAACCACCGACTTGCCCCCGTATTTAAAATATCCTGGCCGCAAAATACCGATACCCGGTCGAGGGTGTGTCGGAGAGAGAGAGAGAGAGAGAGAGAGAGAGCCCTGGGCTCTCGAAGCTCGCGGTAGATGTTTGGGGGTTCCCGACGAGCTTACCCGAGAATTTACAACCCAACCATCCAACCCCTTCCATACTTACTACATTTTGTCTTGCTTCCATCGTAATTCGCTTAACCTCGCGATCTTTCTCTCTCTGTCTCTCTCTCTCTGTCTCTCTTCTGACGTGTATCTCCGTTTTGCAACACACTCGTGACGGTACATCAGCAACGACAACCTCCAAACATCGTCTTTCCCAACGAGGTATGCCTTTGCCTTTGTCATTTAATATCAGCCTGGTATGCAAGGACTCGGGGCATCGCAACGACGCCGATCCAGAAGACTCCTTCTCCTCGCACCCGCTGCAAAGAACCCTCGGGTGATCGCTTTGAGGGATGAAAACGCGAGGTCCATCCGCACTCGCGCCTTCGTGTGTGTATCTCCTCCTGTTTACCCCTCAGGTGGAGCCCACTTAACCTCCGCTTCGGAATATCTAAGCTTCCTCATCTATCCAAGGATCACCTTATTTGTTTTTAGGTAAACAAAAAACTATTTGTGTTGAAGTCAAAGGAACATATTTTTTAATCAGTTTTTCAATCATTTACGTATTAATAATCGTTTTCAGAAAATAAGGTTTACTGTTATTTAACACCCACCTTATTTGTTTTTGAGTAAACAAAAAACTATTAATGTTGAAGTGAAAGAAAAATATTTGTTTTATCATTTATTCAATAATTGACGTATTAATAATCGTTTCGGTTTAGAATATAATGTTTACTGTTATTTAACACCCACCTTATTTGTTTTTGAGTAAACAAAAAACTATTAATGTTGAAGTAAAAGAAAAATATTTGTTTTATCATTTATTCAATAATTGACGTATTAATAATCGTTTTGGTTTAGAATATAATGTTTACTGTTATTTAACACCCACCTTATTTGTTTTTGAGTAAACAAAAAACTATTAATGTTGAAGGGAAAGAAAAATATTTGTTTTATCATTTATTCAATAATTGACGTATTAATAATCGTTTTGGTTTAGAAAATAATGTTTACTATTAAGTCGATTCCCATGATCCTTCAAATTATTGGATCGGCGGCTTCGATCATGGGGTTTGAATAATCGCGAAGGAAAAACAAAAAAAACTTCGATCCAAAAATCAAAGTCGTTAAAAAAAAAACTACTTTCATGCCAACCCAATTTTTATTCCAAACGACCCAGATATTTGGATCGAAGTATTTTTATTTTTCCATTTCAACCTTCAATACCCATAATCCTTCAAATTATTGGATCGGCAGCTTCGATCATGGGGTTTGAATAATCGCGAAGTAAAAACAAAAAAACTTCGATCCAAAAATCAAAGTCGTTAAAAAAAAACTACTTTCTAACCAACCCAATACCAAATGCCATACTATTCAGATCGTTCACCACTTATTTCAGGATCGATACATAACAGTCAACCGATAAAAGAAACGTATCCATCATCGAACCAGCGTTACAATACTCAACGATTTCATTTCGTAATTTCACTAAACGATTTGAAAAACGTTACTTATTTTTTCGTATCTTCAACTTGACTCCCGTACCGCACACGTTTATCTAATCGTTTCGTGTGCGTCATTTCCTCGATCGTCCTCGCGTGCACACGAGCGACTCGTATAGTTTACCGGTGAAACGCAAGGGGGCGTGGGGAGGGAGAGGGGGGGCGTTACTTTTCTCACAGAACTTTCCTGAGGTTCTCCGATGGGCCCCGTCAAGTTACCATTTCCACCTGGGATTTCTTTAACCGAGCTTGTGGAAAAATATACCTGGAAGGCGTTATAGGAAAGTTCGTTGGAGACAAAAAGTACAAAAAAAAAAAAAAAAGACACGCTGGAAGAAGGCATCTCGAATAACGAGAAAAATAGTGATTTGGCACAACCGAGACAGCTATGGCATTACTACTAACGATAAATACGGTTCTACTTTCTCTATACGCGTTTATTCGTATGCGTGTGTAACACACGCATAAAACTCACCGGTTATTACTTTTATTCGAGTTTCCCACAGAAGTCACGATTTGTGGTCGCGCATCATAGCCAGAAACGCGACGTTCCTTTACCCCTGGAGAAATGCACAATAAATATGTAATCTCAGGTACAATGCAGACGTTCGTTCGTATCAATCCATATGTGTATACATATATTATAGACCTATGTTTCCACACTTATGAAGTGGGCATGTAGCCCGGGGATTCTCAACAATGGTGCGTGTGAGAAACTCCCTGTATAGTTATATATGCAAGCGAAAGATATTTCAGAAACATTTTTTTTGTTAAGGCTAAAAACTGTCTCGGAGAAAACAATTTTTCACAATTTTTAATGCGTAAATACATTTAATCGAGATATTGAAGGTACTGGAAATTTCTTATGTTTTTTTTTACTGGTTTTTTTAAATGGTTTTTTGTTTTTTGGTGTTTTTTGAATCGATATGTTTTTACTGTTTTTTGAAATGGTGGGTTTTTATTTTTTGAAATTGAAATTGAATAGTCGATTTCAAAATCCAACACGAGTTTTCGAGTATTTTCAGTACGTCTTCGTGTCCCATACATAAAATACAATATACAAATACAAAATACAATTCCATAGATAAAATACGAAGCCAACACGAGTTTTCAAGTATTTCCAGTACATCTTCGTATTTTATAGATAAAATACAACATACAAATACAAAATACATAGATAAAATACAAAACACAATACAAACATAAAATACTAAAATACAACATACAAATACAAAATACATAGATAAAATACAAAACACAATACAAACATGAAATACAAAATACAATACAAAAATAAAATACAAAATACATTTCTATAGATAAAATACGAAGCCAACACGAGTTTTCAAGTATTTCCAGTACATCTTCATATTCCATAGATAAAATACCTGTGCGTATAAATTAACGGTGGGAATATATTCGCACACGCGAGAACCCTCGACGACCCTCTCTCTCTCTCTCTCTCTCTCTCTCTCTCTCCCTGGGCGTACACTCATTCACATCGCGTATGCTTGCGCAATAACGTGTGCGTGAAGCCATTCGTGACCGCGAGTCTCGTACGATGCACACTGTCGGTAGCCAAGTGCGCTTAATCGTATATACGCGTCGCATACTCGCGCTGTATAATTCCGTCGCGCGCGCATTCGCATCAAAACTCGTCCGGCGCTAACTTGACGTTTCTGCGCAAAGCTATACGCCCCCCAAAACTTATCAAATCGTCAATTCGAACGAATCGATTTGTTGACAGCCAAATCCGTGGCGGGTGATCGAAAATCATTTTTTTTCATGTTTGAATACGTGCTGAAATCTGGTTTCAATAATTGTTTGAATTCGGGGTGGTAAATATTAGTCGATATTAGGTTTGCAATGTTTTAAGTGAAAAATAATTTGTTTTTTTTTTTATGGTATTTTTCAAGCAAATTTTTTTATGGCCTTTTTTGTTCGTTTTCTCGACATGGATTCAATTTGTTCTTATTTTGTTTGATTGATTTTATATTTTTCATTTTTATTTTTTATTTTATATGATTTTTTTTCCGTCTTCATTTATGTATAATTTTGTTAATGTTTTTGTCATGGATTTAATTTGATTTTGCTTTGTTTAATTCTTTTAATATTTATATGAATGTATATTATATATTTTACTTTAATAAATCAAGCTTGCACGACAAACATTTGGGTCACTGACAAAGCGTTTTTTTTTTTCTCTAGAAATAACTAATTTTTTCAACTAATTACACAGAAATCCAATATCTAAATACACGAAGCCTGATTTTGCGTACGAATAAATTTCGAAAATGACAAAATTCGTAAAAAATTATTGAAATTCACATAATAATTCCGAAAAAAAAAAAAAAACAAATGTTTAAAGACAAATTCGAAGGTATACTCAAAATGATTTTTTACATCAAGAAATAACACAATAATACCAAGCAAAAAAAAAAAAACTATTAATTCCGTATTCCACATTCAATCATTTAACCAAATAATACAAAAAAAAAAAATACCTACATTGTCAGTATTTCACACAACAATCATAACAAAAACATACTAAATCGAACCGAAAAAAAAAACCAAAAAAAAAAAAAGAAACAAAAAAGAAGTTCCGTTAATTCCATCGATTCTCCACCGTGGCTCCAGCATCGTGTATTCGCTCGTCTCTTGGATCAGGACTTTTCCACAACGAGAATGATAACGCATCGCGAACACGAAAACCGAGACGAGGCGTTTTTTCTCTTCCGATCCGTCGCACCGCCCCCGTAAGATGCGTGCACAATATTCCCGCATAGAAATATTCCCTATACGCGCTTACGCATACCCACAACTTAACGCGTACGTGTGATCGTCGACAATGGAAGCTAGCGGCGATAAATTATAACGTTATGGTTTCTCTTGACATTTGCTGTACAGTTGGGTAACCCGACCTGGCCTAACCCCAAAGGACTTACAGTACACGAATGTGCACCGTGAGCTTAATTCTCGTTCTCTCTATATATATCTACTAAATTTATACACACACATACATATATATATATATATATATAT
>JAPYZI010005459.1:0-12502 GCA_030523105.1 Ophioninae sp. A BG-2022a | reverse complement strand
TGAATGAATTCAATTGAATAGAAAATATTTTTCTCAATTATTCGTTCCTTCGATTACGTTTAATTAATTTATTAAATTATAATTCATTGATTATTATTGGTTTTACGTGTTTATTGATCGTTCGCAGTTATTATTGTTCATTATTATTACTAATTGAATGAATTTCATTGAATAGAAAATATTTTTCGTTTCTATTATCATTTTATTTTTGTATTATTTTCTTTTATCGTACTTTTTTGCTATTCTTATGTTTTATTTTAATAGTGTATAATTCATGCTGTATTATTCCTTTATTTCCCGAAAGTATTACTGAGGCATAATAAATTTATCATCGTCACCACCATCATCATCATCATCATCATCATCTCTTTTCGTCGATGCCTCGAAAACAGGACGTATCGCTTGTGTTCTCCCGGGGCTTAACAATGCCTCTAACGTTTCTCCTCTTTCACTCTCGCACGATCTTCCATACGTGCAATATGTTGTATTCAAGTACACACGTGTATTCTCTCGCATAGAGGATATTGTAATCCATATATATATATATATATGTAATATACGTGAAGGCAAACTCGAGAATGGAACGAGTCAATTATTTGCTTGACGGCTGGAATAAAGAGAGAATAATTGGTGTTTAATTGGGAATCCGGTGTGCATGCGCAGAAGCTTATGAAGCCAAAGAATACGTGAAAGGACGTCTATACATATGGACGTGTATATATATATATATACGTATGAGACAGAGTCCGAAACTTCCGAGGATCGCCCAAACGTTCACACGCCCTATATCTTTTGTCTCTACTTTTTTTTTACCGCACGAGCCCTTCGTTCACCAAGGATACTACCCCTTTTATTGATAAACAAAAAACGCGTCCAAATAACACTCACACGAGTGAAAACGAGAGAATGGAAAATTGTCGGTTTTGTTTGGATTTGTTTTTTGTAATGGCGAAGGAGGAGATATTGATGAATTTTTTTTAATTAGTACAAAAACTAGTACATTTTTATTAAATTAAAACCGTCGAATTGAATAATAAATATTTTAATAACGCGTGATTACGAGAATATAAAAAATTGTGAGTTTTGTTTGGGTTTGCTTTTTAACGGAGGAGGAGAGATTGATTGATTTTTTGAATCAGTACAGAAAAGAGTACATTTTCATCGAATTCATATTTTAGCATTGATTTACAAATATTTTTTTGAATATAAAATATTTTATCGAACATCAAATATTTTAATTAACGAGTGAGAACGAGAAAACAAAAAATTATGCGTTCTGTTTGGGTTTGTTTTTTAATGTCGAAGGAGGAGAGATTTATTGATTTTTGAAATTGGCACAAAAACGAGTACATTTCCATTCAATGAAACCTTGTGTATTAATTAGTCAATATTTTCTTAGATCAAAAATATTTGATTAAATTAAAGAGAAAATATAAATGAATAATAATAATAATAATAATAATAATAATAATAATAATAAATACAGAAGGAATAGTAATTGGATGTAAATAAACGTATGTGCGTGGACAGGAACACACGTATTCGTGCACCGGCTGTTTATCGAATTTAAAGAGGAGAAATACGAGAGAGCGAATTCGGGGGATGTTACGAGCGAGCATGAACGGCGAGAGCTCACGCGCTTCCCCCGTCCTTTATTTCGCTCCTTCATTTCTCTCCTAATGTATTTGGTCCAATTTAAATTCCGGGCGAGAGCCGGGACGAGGCGTCGCAGGAGGGTATTAATACATGCACACGTATACCCGTACTTATATCTACGTACTGGCGTATACACGCGTGCATGGAGAAAGAGAGAGAACCCCCGTAGGACTTGATATAATTTCGCGAGTACAAGGGTCGTACCGGAGTGAGACGGTCTCTTGTCGGTGCGGTGCCCGTATACCAGAAAGACTCTCCTACGAATCCGTTGAATATTCTCTCGCCTATTCTCACGAGAATGACAGCCAGAGACAGAAAAAGAGAGAGAGAGAGAGAGAGAGTTCGCATACATTTTCCAAATAGGCACGTACGCGACAGAAAATAGCGTATCGCGCGTGCAGTATGCTGCTTTTATACACGCGAATGTGAGATATCGGAAACGAGGCTGCCACCCTACAGACGGATCTTCTCCTCGTTAAACTCTCGCGAATTTCATTTTTTTAATTTTTTTATATTTATTTTTTATTTTTATTTAGCTAAACTAAATTATTTTTTTTTTTGCTATATTATTTATTTTTTTTTTTTTGCTATATTATTTTTAAGCTTGGCTGCACTATTTTTAGATTAGGTTATACTATTTATTTTTTATTTTATTCGACGTTTTTTTTTATTTTTTTATTTTTTTTTTGTTTTTTTGTTTTTTTTTTTTTTTTTTTTTTAATGACTATTGTCCTCGTGGAGAACACTTTTTAAAGGTGACAATTATCTATGGGTTTTTTTTTAATCAGGTATTTATTATTTCTTTTAGCCACGTATCAGCACCTAGAACGTTTTTGTTTAATTTGATTTAATTAGTTCATTACATTTCATTGCGTTATTGATAGTTATATTTGGGAAAAATGGAAATTTAAAAAAAGGCAAATTTCGAAACAACGCGAAGTATTTAAAATTAATTAATCGGTCGGTGATAAAACGTCGCGAAATATATACGATCATTAACGTTTGATTTTTTGTACTCTCTTCGTAATAGAAGCTCAGCGTTTTTGATATCTTTCAATGTTGGTCAAGTAGCCGAAAAAAAAACCTTCGTTCCCGCGTGATTAAAACCACAGAAGAAAAAAAAATAGTTATTTCATGATTCTACCGCCGCGAAACTGGGAGAAGAAAAATCGGGTATCGCGTGCGGTTACTGCTTACGTGTTGTTTGCCGAAAGTAATTACCGCTAATCCTTGATGGGCGATGCAGTTTCGCGCAGTAATCAGCGGGAGATTAATCCCTCGCGGAGATTGTTCATTTATTCGTGCGTCTCCTGGAACTCGTGACTGAAATGCATTTCGAAGCGTTACTCACCCACGCGATCTATGTCCTCTTGGGTATAGTACTGATGCAACATAGCTGGCGCGACCTCAAAGAGAAAGCTGCCCTTCCGGTTTTGAAAAATCAACCGATTTTCACCACTCGGAGGATCGTCTCATTGCACTGGACATCATCAACATTTTTTTTCCTCCACGATTGTCAATTTCAATCACTTTTTCCCAATTCACGGAATTTCATTCAACTTTCTTTGTAATCTGGACGAAAAAAGTTACTAGATCTGCAAGTAACTACAAACTGAAAGTTACTAGATCCGCGAGTAACCACAAACTGAAAGTTACTGGATCTGCGTATATCTAGAAACGTAAAGTTACTATAACTAAAAGTTACTAGAACTTAAAGTTACTAAAGTATGAAGATATTGAACGAGAAAGTGACTAGATCGGAAAAGTACCCAAACAGAAAGTAATTAGCACCGGAAGTCACATGGCGATCCTCGAAAAATACGATCTAAGTTTCGATACCTAGTGATATTAAATTTCACTATGTATCTCGTAGATTCTCATTAGTAACTGGACCGTAGAACCGGAGGTTCGAGGATCATCCAGCGGGTAATTGAAAACGTTTCGAGCATTGAAATTTCTACCAACGCAAAAATTGGATAATTCAATGGTCGGATCAGTATGAAAAAAAAAAAGCAATCAGTGTTTCTCAGGTTTCATCAGCGAGGCCCTGTCAGGAGTTTGAAAAAAATTTAAGCGTCGAACAACCGAGGGGTACTTGGGTTGATTCTCAGGGGTGTCGTCCTCTAGCAGTCGTTGAAGACACACAAGGCGAAACCACGAAAATAGAAGCTCGGACATGGGTGGCTGTGTCGTTAGGCCGAGGGGAGGTTGCGACGGCCCGCGGGGGGTTGATGAGGCGAATCGATTAAACAACTGCCAGGATACATGGGCTAGATAGAGAGAGAGAGAGAGAGAGAGAGAGTGTCATTGAACCCCCATTCCTCGTTCGAATATCACAAACTCACGAATGCCAATGGTTAATAGTCTAGGATTTCCAGAGTGGAGCACAAAATTCCGTAAACTTTGGAGACCGGGTTAATCGTCCCAACGAGCCTCGAGGATTCGCCCCCTCCCCCCCACCCCGCTCATCCACACGATATCCCGTCGTTTTTTTTCGATTTGAGGTTAAGGGATGACGAGGGTTGAGACGGGGCTGCGAGTGCGCGTGGTTTGTCCTGCGCGTCCAACACGAGCCTCACACGTTTCACTATCCACCCCCCTCCCCCTTCCAACCACCCCCTAATCTTGCACTATATCTCACAGGTACATAAACAAACAGTCTCCAACCTTCTCCGTCTTTATTCACAACACTCCCGAGATGTTTACTTCCTTTTTTTTTATCCCGGTCCGCAGCACTATCGCTCGAAGGGCTCTTGCCCTTCAAAGGACACGGACTTTCCCACCCCCAGCCCCACCCCCCCCCACCCGATAAAACTCGTTCTCGTGTACAAAAGAGCGTAAACAATGAATCTCAATGTACGAGGACGCGGTGAGATTGTTGAAAATATGCTGGTGCCCGATGTACGTCGGGATAAACTGGTGAACGCAAGGGTGGAGGATGCGCGCGCATCACTCTAGCCGGTTCCACCATCACGCGACTAAACGCGAACACGGATAAATGCCTGTATAGGCTCTTCCAGTCTGGAGAACAAAAGGGCGCTCGGAACATCAGGCTCAAGGTCAAATCCGCTAAAAGTACGCCCTTCCGTACGACAACTGTCGATGAATCCTCCGTTTCTGTGCGTGGGAGCAGGGAGATCGAGAAAGAGAGAGAGAGAGAGAGGGAAAAAATGGTGGAACGTTGGTGGCGCCACGTAGCGGGCTACTTTCACTAGGGGTGGCTTCTCATCGCGCGGCTAACGCGTCTCTGTTCGCCCCCCCTCCTCATCCAACCCCCGACCACCCGTCAAAACCACCCTTACCCGTCTGCGAACTTCGTACTCGAAACTCCCGTGGTTCTGGTCGCGATGGTGCCGGCTCTGCTCGCTGCGGTATCGATTGGCCCAGTTGTCCCTAGTCTCTTCCTCCCTATACACAGGTACATTCACGTTCAAGACCACCTCACTTGTCTCTACCTTCCATCTCCTTTCTACACGCATCATCGAATCTTTTATTCTCCTTTTGTCTTCATCCTTGATCCCTACAATATTTGTCTTATGATTTTTGGGCTATCGGGTTGGGTGACTGATACGTATCCATTTTTTCATTTTTATTTTCTCAACAGCTATTGGACAGGCTCGGTCCAAATGGGCTTTTCAACTTTGGGTAACTTGGATTGGTTCAAAGTTGTTTTACTGAATTTTAGGGTTGAATATTTCCGATCGCGCTTGATCGCTGTCATATTTAACCCTTCCAGTTGATATTCCGTCGTTTGGAGCCTTAACGTTTTTTCGTGCATGCATTTTTTCGAATTATTCGTTTTTCGTCAGAATATAAATTTAGGGCAATAAAATATGGATTATTTACTGCAAAAAAACAGCTGTTCAAAAAAAAAACAAAAGATATTTATCGAAATAGAAGAATTCCGGAAATAGTTATGGGTCAGATTGATCCAGTATGCAGTTATAGGTTGGTGGCAGGAGTGTGCACTCGAAGGGTTAAAAACCTCATATTTAGCCTACCGTTGATCCTTCAATGATACAGTTATTTGGTAGACACTACGATTCTTTTCGTATTTGTAGTACGTCACGTTGGGACTCGTCAAGAACGCTGGGGACGCAAAATGATCATATCGCTCGAATATCTCTTTTCCACCCTATGATAGCAACATACCCGCGGGAAGTTTCACATACCGGTTGTACTTCTGAAACGCCACGGGTCTTCGGGAGACTTTTGTGATTTCCACGTTTCGCCACACTGCTCTTATACTTCCGGTGTGTATCACCCTAGATGAGATTTCGTCGGATAGTGGAGTATGGGGGTTGGAAGTGAGATACGAAGAATATATGGGCGGGGGGGGGGAAGAGAGAAAGAAAGAGAGAGAGGGAGAGAGGAAGGGAGGTTGGATAGTGGTCACGTTCCACTCTCTACGTGACCTTCTCGTTCGACATACGGGCGTTATCCTTAATAATGGCCCCGATCACGCACGACCTTGGCCATGTTATGAGCTTTGAGGTGGATCCTCCTTATCTCGAGAAAAACAAAAAAAAAAAAACACCGCGCGTCATTTGCTTCAAATTTTTTTCGAGTCAAAGGAATTACGTACGTCGAGACTGATACTGAAGCTATACAACAATGCTTCTTCAATTTTTCTTTTTTTTTTTTGTCAAATTGATAACACATTTATTTTTAATCCTGATAAAATAAATTCGATAAAACAATCTAGATTATTAAATCCAGATAAATATATCAAAGTAGATACTTATATAAATTCAAATAAATATATTCGAAAGCAGATAATTATATAAAAGTAGATATATCGCTCTAAACAGAACCCCAACGTAAACATTCCTCCCGAAGCATCTTGGTGGAAGGATTTCTCTACCTGCTCCCCTTCGAATCTGCCCTCCCATCGGATTTCATTATAAAACGTAACCGTACACGCTTTTGTCAAGCAGTCTGTAAATGCATGTATTCTCTACAGGCGGCGTATTAATTATTCAGTTCGGTATCCTCGAGGAATAATACCGATACACGAGCACGACGAATTCTTTTGTGTTTTTCCCTCGTTCGTGTTCATCCCTTGTCCCCTCCCCCCCCCCTCTACCATCCATAGCCACCAGCGCCCTTCATACCGCTCGTGTGAAACCTTCTGCGACAGTTATCTCCTATATTCGCTTGCACAGCTCGTTATAGGAAGCATCCAATGAATATGCATACCTTCGGAAAACAGAATTCACGTATATGTGTATATACATATATATGCATGTATTCAATCCGCATTTTATGTTAAGGGAACCCTTTAACGATCGCACACTCTGGACGCAAGAAAATTAGAACGTACAACCTTCGGAGAATGATGAGTCGTGTTTCCTTTTTTTTTTGTCCAGGACTTTGTCCAGTGTTGGCGTGTACAAGTCCGTAGTAAAGTCTTTTTTTGTTTTTACGTTTGTTTGGCGGTAGCGCGAAGAGAAGGCCTCGTTGGGACGATATTAATGACCCCGTTCGAGCCCTTCTCCTGTACCGCCCAAACGTTTCCATAAGGCGTAACGTTTGCGCAAATTGTAACAATCCAAACGACCGGTGCACTATCGATCGCGATACCGCGAGGAAACGAACGAGATATACGGTCTTGGCTGTGGGGGCGGATGTTCGTTTTTTTTTTTTTTCTGTTGGGCTAGGGCTGGAAAATAATGGGGAAATGTGGTACGAAGAGTTTCTCTGAAATAAAAGGTCACGTGATTAGCCTCGAGGTAGGATGTTGTTGTTGTTTTTTTTTTTGTTTGAAAGTCGTTTTCATTGAGTTATCGAATTTTTTGGGTTCGGATGAATATGATACGAAAGGTTTATTGAAAGGGAAGTTTTTCCTTTCTAAAATAAATTCCACTGGAATTTTTTTATGTTTGGGTTTGGGGAAAAGTGATAAAAAAAAGTTTGCCAATAAATAGTAGATCACGTGACCTTTTTTTCCATCCGGCGTGTATGTTTTTTCGAAGAGAAAAACCACTTATCTGGAACGATTGGGCGCTACATTTATTTGGGATATCTGGGGAACCTTGAATTATGATTTTTTTACGTAACCGCACCCTTATTCGTACAGCCGGACATGGAAAATTGGCGGTGCTTGGTCCACGCATCATTAGTCGGTCCGGACGAATCTCTGGGGGTAAATCGTCGAGTATGTGCCACGGCATGTGACCCTCTCCTCGTGCACCCTCATGCATTCGGGATACCAGGTCCCAAAAGTCCCTGGCCGACGTGCGCATGATAACAGCGCCAGAATTCGTACATCTACACGGTGAGTCAGTTTTATTTGATTCAATTTTTAATTATTTCTTTCCCGGATCGAGGTCATCCCAAGGTCATTCGTGATAGTATTTTCATTTCATCAAGGTCATTCCAAGGTCATCCCAAGGTCACGCCGATTTTTTTTTTTTCTTTCATTTAAGAGACACAAAAGCGATTCGTCGTTCGAATTTCACTTGAGGAAAAAGTGTCGTTGACTTGCCGAAGTTTTTGGAAAATTTTTTCGGGTTTCCGCGATGTTTTTTCGTTTTCGGGGATTTTTGGAACGGCGAATTTTTAGTGGTCACCCGATATGCGCGTAGATATACACGTGAAAAGAAGAGGTCTGGAATTCCCGACCGCAGCCATGCATAGTGTACTATAGATAGGACGAGGTCTTCCCTTGTTCGGTGGCTTTGGTGAAAGTGGAGGAGAGAGAGAGAGGGAGGTAGAGCCTCATACGAGGATAGAGGAGCCACTGGTCCATTTCAGGGAAACTGGTTCTCGGCCCCAGGGGCACATTTCCCTCGCGCTGCTTCCTACCCTGCTAAGAGCATCGCCATCATCAGGATAGCATCCGAGAGCATTATCCGAGCACATACACACACACACACACACGTGTGCGAACCGGGGGTTATTGGATTCATCATTCAAACATGTTTGGTGTAGGCATTCATCGGCCATCGTCGGCTTGTCCGTCTTATGGGCCTTTCCAATTTCGATCGAATCTTTTTTTCATATTCGAACGAAAATATTATTTTTACTAAAACAACGATAACTTCGTTGTCTATCGATGTTTATCAATAAAAAAAATATATATATATATATATATATATCAAGATTGTCAAGACTACGTACGACCTTGGTAAAAAATTTCAACTTCGCCAATCCAATTCTCTAGTAAAAAGAAAAAAAATTATTTCAACTAAAAAATTCTTTCGATGAACACCACCAGCGGAAATAGTGAATTTCGTAGGATCTAAGTGGCACAGCCGCTAAGGGTCATCGACGAGTCTCCGGGGACTGAAAATCGGGGAGCGAGAAAGAGATAAATAAAAAAAAAAAAAGAAACTTGGAAACCTAGAGGGTGGTAATTCACAGCGTGATACTCATTTTCCTCCATCCATTTTCGTCATGACGTATGGATAACCGATCCCCGAAGGTTTGAGGCTTCACGGTAGAAATATATTTTTTTTCTCCTCCTCTCTTCGTCTTTTATTCGCTCGTCGATGAATCGCAATTGTTAATTGTCTAGCTTGTTAGTGTGCCCATTGTGTACGAGGGGCATATGGGGCCTTATGTCTCGTAAGGATTTCAGCCAACGCCACTGGAACGCATTTTTCAGTCAATTTGCAATACCTTCGTTATTCATGGTCTTTTGTGACGGAAGAAAAATATATATTTTTTTTTTTTAGTACTGCACGATGTTAACACAGATCGATAGATTAATAGATAAATAATTATTTATAAATAATTTATTTATAAATAAAAGACCAACCAAATCGAGATTGTGGATAAATAATCGGAAGATCAGTAAATGGAAAAATAAGAGGAAAAGCCACACGCACAAGTGGCTACGAAAAGTACGAAAAGGTCGTGAAAAAGAAACACGTGGAAGAGCTATGGGGATGGAAAACGGAAGAGGCTTAACTCGAAACTTTATGAATGCCCACGGGCCTGCGATGCGGTGGAGAGTTCAGGCCAGATAAGGAGCTCTTTCAAATTCGCCTCATATGTGTGTGTGTGTGTGTCTGTATACGTGTGTAAATATATATATACATATTCATCGTGGACTTCGAGGTCCCTCTGAGATTCGACTTAATATACGTACACCTAAATATCGCACTCCCGACTTGCACGAAATTCTGTATGGCTAATACCCCCGAACGTATATGTCGACTGTGTTATGCACAAATATGTTGCGTTTGCCTATATCGGTTTGTGGTCACTTATGGATATAGGTGTGTGCACGTGGGTATATACAGGGTGGTTCACATCGACGTTTTTTTCGAGGTGTCTATTTTCACCCTCGATTTTTGTCAAAACACTTATTTTTCTCTTACGAAAAACAGTCTTTTTTTTTTTCAATTCGTATAAATAAAAAAACGTTTTCATGAAAAAAAAAAAAAAAAAAAAAAAACAGTTCGAAAAGAGCTAGGACGGCGTTGAAAATTGATAGAACGCGTTTCATCAATTTCCATATACGATATAAATTATTCATTTATAAAATAATCATTATGAAATTGTACAATTGCGACCAAAAGACCTGCTCGAACACGAATAAAATCCCGGTACTTTTGGATCACTCTGTAAACTATGGAATTCGTGATGCAACGTCCCACATATAATACAGTACGTACCCATAAAATAAATATCTAATCCTGCAATTACAAGCCAAAATTCATGCAACGCTTCTCTTCCGGGACGTAGTCAACTCTGCACTCGTGGCTGCGTCTGAGCACCACCAGATTTAGTGCAAATTAATTCCCATTTGCTTTCTATTTAATTTTATATCTCTATCCCTCCCTTAAATTTCCACCTACCCTTCTACCCCTAAACCTCTCGTTCGTGCACTCTCCTTCTTGTATGCCCAAGCAGCACTAGCGAAAAGCTTAATTCCCCTTAATATATTGGAAACTGCAGCGACATTCGTACGAGTTGGGGACGAGTAGGGAGAAAGGGAGGAAAGGGGGGGGGGGGGCGGCTCAGAACTTCGCCCAGTTTGGCATTTTCAACGTAAGCGAATAAGACACATTCCGAAATCCCACCGAACGAGGAAAACGTCACGCGTGACAGTCGCGCGCAAGTTGAGAGGATAAAGGACGGAAGAGAAGGTAAAGCGGAAGGAGAAGCTGAAGAAGGGTGGAGGGAGTGCTTATAACGCGCACAAAGGTAACGAAGCTGCGGTCCATCGAAACTTCATCCTGGAAACCGTGCATTCCCGTGCAAAGCAATTTTCATTCCCGTTGTTGCCGAGACATTCACTCGCGAAATGCCAGTATTGCACACGCGCAAAAGAAAGAAAAAAAGAAAAAAACAACGATTTTCGTTCACGGGTAACGAAATGTTGAAATATTTTATTATACTGATTCATTTTTATTTCGAATTTGGGAGAATCAATAATTCGATAAATATTACGTAATAAATAAATAAATAATAATAAATAAAGTAATAATACGTCAATAATAACTAATAATAAATCAATAAAAAATACGTCATTGGATTTAAATTAAATAATAAATAAACAATTCCATGAATCGGAAAACGGATTTAGTCAGACCAATTTTGTTTCGGTATGCATATATATGTAGGTTGCATGCGTGTGCGCAACGAGCACCGTTCCACTCTCTCTCTCTCTCTCTCTCTCTCTCTCTCTCTGCACCGCCGTTAATCTCGAAAGTTTATCAACCTCTACGTTCCTTCGTACCTGTTGCCTCTCCCTCATCCATCTACCCGTCTCTTTCTCTCTCTCTCTCTCCCTCTCTTTATCTGCGTCCTCCCCTCTTTCTTCGATTCCCATTGTTTCAAGATTTTCAAGATACGAGCACTAAATATTCGACCGGAGGAACTCCCCGAACGAGTCTCTGCTTATATGCGGTAACCGCAAAGTCTTCGTTATCTTTCTGGTCTCATTGAACCCCAATGATACTCAATGAGTCCCAATGAGCCTCGACGAAACCCAAATGACTCAACGATAAATCCCCAATGACGTCTAATCGACCTCAATGAATCCCAATGAATTCTAATCAACCCCAATGGGTTCTTCATTGAACTCCAATGAACCCAAAACAACACCAATGACAAATTAGCGATCAGATTCTTTTCTTTCTCTTTCCCAATTTTCGTGGACCATTCCGAACTCGCGTAAAATCGAATTCGACGTGGGAAACACTTTCCAGTTCCAGTAGATTCGAGAAATGTTCCGTAATTGATCGTCGCGTGAAACAAAAAGGCAACTAAAAATAAAAAGCACTCAATTTGCCATAAAAGTGACATTCGGTGAGTACGCACGTAACCCAACCATACACACACACACGCACACATACACGTACACCCGAAATGTACAAAAAGTTTCGTCGACGAAAGGTGGAAGGATTTTATCGAGCATGCAAAACAGGAGGAATTTCAATTTCCAGGGTGGCCGAGGGGCAATCGCTGATCGTGTGTGTTTTATGCACGTGTATGCGTACGCGCATGTCCGGGTATATACACGTACAGGCGTATATAAAAATAAACGTAAACGGAACGATAAGCGTTTGCTTCTGTGCGACATGACAGGGTGAGGTGTTGGCGGTGGTTGCGGGGCGAAGGGAAAGGCTAAAGGGGCGAAAAGAGCCGAGGGTTTCATATGCCGATAGAGATTGGAAGGGAAGTGGTGCGCACATAGCTTTGTACACGTATACGTTACGACAATGACAGGAGCCAATGGCTGTAACTAGGAAAAAAAGAGACGTATGGAGAAGAGACGAGAGATGAAAAAAAAAAAAAGAAATACATGGCAAAAGGGAGTCCGCGAAGGAGTAGAAGAGGCGAAGGAATCGGGACGAAGAGAACGAAAGAAAGAGCAGATATTCCCACACGA
>JAPYZI010005458.1:0-25329 GCA_030523105.1 Ophioninae sp. A BG-2022a | reverse complement strand
ATATTCTGGTTATATCAATTCTGCTTCTTTATGTTTTTTTTTTTATTTAAACCATTTCCCAGCCCCCCGCCTTGGCAATACCGCGGATACCCGTTACAATATACATACATGCCGATTTTAGTACTCGTGTGTAAGCCTTTCGCTTTTATGCGGAACTTTAAACAGTCTCTGATTCTCCGTTCGTTTAGGGTTCTTTTTTTTTGCCCTCTCTCCCGCAATTGCCCTCTCTCCCTCTTTATCGCTCTCTTTCTAAGTTCCTTATTAGTCAAGTCTTCCGGTAAGACTTAACATTTTTCAACATTTTTGCGTTCGTTTGGTATTTTTGTTACATTATTTATTTCTGATATTATTAAATTTAGTTTATTATTTACGTTGAATTTAGTCATATAAATGTTATTTTTATAAATGTATACATTTATTTTATAAATTTTATAAAAAATAATATATTTATTTATCAAATAATTGTATGAAATATTCCACTTATTAAAATTTCTAGAACATATATATACTTTTATAAATTAAATTTATAAAAGCAAATGTAGTTTATTTATTATTAAGTTATTGCGTTATCAGATTTTTATATTTTTATTTTGGAAAAAGAATTGTTTTTTAAATGGTTATGATAATAAAGTCTATCATCGTCATAATCATCGTCGCGTCGTTCCCTCTTTCTTGCCATCTCTCCTCCCACGAGTCGGAAAGAAGACAAAAATGGATAAAAGAGGATCGAGACACCACGACCGATTAGGATCATCTCCGGATCGTTTTGTATTTACGCAACGAGGCTCGGGAGCCTCCGGTCGGTGGAGGATCGGGGTTGCTCGCCCCCACCCTTTTTTTTTAGCTTGCCTCGTTTTGTGTCCCGATCTTGATGCGGAGGGAAGAAAAATACGGGGTGGCCTCGGGTTGAACGGAATCGCGAATAAACGGGAGGATGGATGGTTCTCCTCTGTGTCATAAGTCGCGAATGCACTTTTTTATTCATTCCTCCCTCTTTGTTTCTCTCACTCTCGTCATCTCCATTTTTCATTGCGCCGCGATGCCACGAGCTAGCAAACATTTGCAATGGCCTTCGACACGAAAGGGGAAAGGGGGTGAGTTTAACGATACGCGAAGGGTTGGGGGCCGATTACGTAACACGATAAATCGTCACGTCCATTTCGGTTCGGTTTATTTGCTCGCGATGTGAATTTTTTCGATGGGACGACCAACGTGTCGGTCAGTGTGGCTCCGAGGGAAAATAAAAATGAAAAGTCAGATAGGACTGAAAATAAAACGATATCAGGGAACTTTGATACATCGATTCGAAAAACTTCAATTTTTCTTTCGAGTCCATTAATTATTCTTTCAATTTAAAAAATTCGTTCTTTGGGCTGTTAAAGATAAATATATATTTTTAATTATAAACATGTATAATGTAAGTTCATTAGTATATCAAATTATAAAATAATTATAATTATAATGAAAATACATCACATATTTTTATACTTAAAAAAAAAGATAAATCATTGTAATAATTAAATTATAATAATAATAAACGAGAAACGGTTTTTCGAATATTGGGATCAGCCGCGTGACTTCCGGTGCGTTGTTTCAGTATCTTCTTTCGCCTTCTGAAGGTCGACAATGTTACCTGAGCTTTCTCGAATCAAATACTTCAGAAAACTCACCTTTCCCGGCAAAACGGAAAAAAAATATTGAAAAACATAGTGAAACAGCTTCTCGATCCAACATTGACACTTTTTTAATCTCGAAATAATTCAGGCTCGACGCATCGGTACAAATACCGACGAGAAGGGTCGTTCTCGAGAAATATTGATCCTGTCGTGTTTTATTTCTCGGAGAATGTGCAAAGTCCCACCAGGGAGGGAGGGAGGGAGGGGGGCTTAAGGGGGCCTGGCTTAAGGGAACGTTTTTCTTAGCAGGTAGAGAGCAGACGTTCGTGCTCGCGAAACGGTCCAGACGAAACGGGGCGAGAACGATGAGGGAGGAGGAGGAGGAGGAGGAGGAGGAGGATCTCTTTATCTCTCTTTTCATACATGTACACGTGCACTCAAAGAGAGCGAGAGAGAGAGAGAGAGAGAGAGAGACGGGTAGGGTTGAAGGCAGTACTCTCCGTATGGAATACTCGTGTCAGCGCGAAATATAACGCGAGAGCCAATGTGAACACGAGAGAAAATCCAACCTGGCTCGGGTCGAGAAATAATTACCCGGGGCAAATATTCGTACGAGCTTAATGTACGATGTCGGCTGGAACGAGAGTCTGGAGCGGGAACCCAAACGAGGCTTTGAAGTTCCGGAGAAAAAGAGCCAAAGGAGGGGAGAGAGAAAGAGAGGAAAGAGGAAGAGACGAGGAGAGGGAGGGGACGGCTGGTCAAGATTTACATAAGAATAACCAGAAACAACAATCCTTCGGACAATTACTCCCTTTTTTTTTAAGCCGCTCGAGCTCCCTGGGGTCACCCTCGGTAAAACGTACACAAGCGCGCACACACGCGCACCGAACTCTGAAGGTTCGAGCTCGGTCACGTATTACTTCAATGGTCAACGTTACAGCGAACGGTACGTCCTCGCCCACGCGCGTCGATCATCCCGCTCAGATAAAATACTCCATTTGCGAACGAGAATTTTCGAAAAAATAAAATAATCGTAAAAAATAAACGGAACGAGAGGAAATATGTTGAGGAGAGGGAGATTGGTGCGCATGCTTATCGTTTTCCGGAACGCTCGAGCATTTTTACCCGGGTTTCGAACATTTACGCTCAAGAAGCTCAAGGTGAATAGAGGTTACGCTTGCGGAGTTTTTGGTTGAAATTGTTTAAAAAATTTGATGCCTTTTCTGGCACATCTCTTAATTTTTGTCAATTTGATGCAGATTTTCTTTTTTTTTTTTTTTTTTTAATTTCACTCATTGTTTTTTGTTTGGAAAACCGTGATCGAAAAATCTGAACAGCTGATGGTCAATGTTTAATCTATGTAAAACTCGGTCCACTCGTTCCGGATTAAAGCCATCGTAATAAAAAAAAAATATTTAATATGTCGATCAGTTTTGACACTTCGAACAGCATTAGGGGACGTGCGTTGTAGTTTAAAAAAAGTTGTGTTCATACATGTATTTTCTTTTGTTTAATTATACAGCATTATTATTTTAATGACACTATTATTTTTATTTACAGCACCGTTGTTTTTTGATTATAGCACAAATTTTGGCGTTCCAATTTTTTTCGAAGTAGACAGAAAAAATCCCGATGGTTTTTGTAAATGATCAGACAAACGCGCTACTGCAAAGCTATCGTCCATTATTAATTAATAAAAATTAGTTGATTTTTATCACCCGATAAAAGATGACAAATATATAATCGTTTATTGCATGATAAAAATCAATTAATTTTTATCTCTTCGTACATGCTTTGACCTTATTATTGATTATGAACTTTTCATTTTTTAAAAATTCTCCAATTCCAAAATTCATTGGCCCCGACGATTCTCCTGAAACGTCATTTTTCCAAATGAGAAAAAACACTTCGAGTCGGGCAGTACGAATATTGCGAAAAATTTACGGTTCAAGAGGCAACAATTTCCCGTTACATTTTTTTCTTTCAAGAGCCGCGTACAGACGTTCGGTCGTTTTTGTATTTTTGTTTTTTTGTAAATTATTGTTCTTTTTTTTTCAAATCTTGATAAAAGCCTTGGTGATATCCGCAAAATGTTTGCCACGGGAAAAGTAAAACAGTCGAGGAATACGGTACGAGCGTATAGATCTGAAAAGGTTTCCCGCCCGCGTTCTCCCGGCTTTTGTTTCAGCGAAAACCCTGAAGCGCAACTATGTGCGCTTCCGGCTCTTATTGTCAAGCGAATTCTCCAACCCGTGCATACTTGCTCCTCTCCCCGTTAACTCTGTATTACAGACTCTCTCTCTCTCTCTCTCTCTCTCTCTCTCTCTATCTCTCTCTCTTGCTATCTTTCTATTATCTTCACGTTACTCATGCCCGAGTCGCCTTGCGAAAATTTCTGGAGCTGATGCTCGCGAGACGCTTCGCCGATCGCGTTAATCTCTCCGGCCATTACGCAAAAAAGAATGATCTCGCGGCAAGCCTCGCTCCTCGTGAATTTCATAATTGGCGTTGCCAAGTTTGTTTGGGCTTGTTTGGGTTTGTTTGGGTTTGTTCGGGTTTGTTCGGGTTCG
Source organism: Ophioninae sp. A BG-2022a (assembly GCA_030523105.1). Taxonomy (NCBI): domain Eukaryota; kingdom Metazoa; phylum Arthropoda; class Insecta; order Hymenoptera; family Ichneumonidae; species Ophioninae sp. A BG-2022a. The sequence goes on along the minus strand of JAPYZI010005458.1, from coordinate 21,143 downwards.
GGTGAATTTGATCATCGGCTTTACGAAGTTTCTTTGGCTTTGGGTGAATTTGATCTGGATGAATTTCATATTATTATTATGATTTTTGTTGTTGCCATTTTATTGGTTTTTTTCCTGATGCTGTCATCATTTTTATGATTTTTAGTATCCTTGTTGTTCCTATTATTGTTTTATACAATTATTTTCGTTGTTGCTTTTCTTATTGTTTTTATTTGTAAAACAATAAGAATTGAATAATACGAATTTAATAATAACAATAAGAATTTAATAATTTAATAAAATATTTTTATTTGTATCAATATTATTATTGCTACGATTATTACAGAAGCCTGCTTCACTGTACGTTTAATATTCACTAAACGACATAGAAGCCTAAAAATACCAGTCCATAAAAAAGGCATCGGAATATTTCTTGAAAGAGTAAGAAGAAAAATAGACAAAAATATTAATACTTGAATCAATGGCATCCAGCTATCCAAAGGGGAAAAACTTATTTATCTCTAGCGGAATAAGTATCGATAGAAATTCAATTACAAGCGATTGCCTCTCATAATTGTGCTCAATAAAGAGATTTCAGGAAAAGTGCATTATTGGAATTTAAATATAACGAATCCATCGAGAAAAAAATATATATATAGAGTGTGGCTGTTTCATAATTTTTGATTCGGCAGGTCATATCGAAAAATGAATATTAATGAATTGGAAACGAATTTGTGGAAGCGCCTCGTGTTTCTGGTATTTTTGTAACCACTCTTCCGGTTCCACAAAACTATGGGCGAATTTTCTCTTTTTTTTCTAGTGCCATTTTCCACGAGTCGAGGCGCGAAACAGGAGATAAAAAGCCGAGTGTTTTCGAGGTGGCCCTTCGAGGCTTATCTTTGCAGAGGCGTTATTCCTGCTTAACCAACGAGACAGCGAGCCCTTCGAGGGGTCGCCACGACGCTTCCGCGTCATCGGTGATCGTCCGTTCCTCGGTCGCTGGAAACGCTACCGTTCTCGCGTGCCTCGAGTCATTCGTCCGTTCGCTCTCCTCGACTACTCGGTAAACACAGACTCGACTCTATTTATTTTATTGATTTTGCCGGAGCGAGATAACAGGCTCTCTTAAATTATAAATGGAACTTCGAGGACTCTTGACTCCGAGAATTGTCCAGGTACGAGCTTGTTTGGGTTTGTTCGTTGCCCCGGTTGTTCTTGTTGTTTCTTAAACTTCAATTCCAGGCCTGACGATCCGCTGCTTTCAGCCCCGAGCCTAGATATCCTATAGCAAATGTCTTCAGCAACGTCGAGTCTAAATTCGACACAGATGTCTTCAACTTTGGACGTAAACCGGACTCTAGATTCATCAATGTTAAAATGGAATGAGAGTCTAATTGGATGGCAATGTTTTTAACAGATGCCTTCAAAGATACAAAAGAAACGGCAATGTCCTCATGACCAAGTGTAGAGATCTAGCTTTATGTTCGACAGCACTGACTACAGCATTGGACACCTGTATCTGTCTAAATCGAACATCAGTGTCTTCAACATCTACTCTAGTAACAACGATTTCAACGCCAGGTGAAGATTGGATACCAATTTGTTCATCAGCTTTGAGCCAGACGCCAATGTCTTCGATGTCAGCTCTGGTTCGGACGACGCTATTTTTAATATCATATTTATAGGTGTGCAACTGTTCGTTTATGCAAGTGGCCTCCAAAGACCAATGAAGCAACGCCAAAAGAATATTCCATTGATGCCATGGGTTGGAATCAATTATTTCGTGAATTGGAGAAAAGCACTAGGATTTAGTGGTTTCACGATTAGCGGATTCTTTTGTCAAAAAATCGTTGTTAGATTTAGTGAGTAGACTTCTGATTTTTAGTTTTCGAAAGTTTAGAGATCGAGTCTCATTTTTTTTTCATTTTTTAGGAATACTGTGTATTACTGTAGGGTAGAATTCATCGACCAATAGATCAATCGTAAAACTATACCTTTGTACGTATTTATAAATGTAAAAAGGATTGAAATCCAGATGTACGGAATGATACAGAGTCAGACGAAATCACGGCGTTGCTAATCGTCGCTGAACTTGAAGTAGCAATTGTAGTCCCTCAAACGAGGAAAGTTGGAAGATTAGGTTGGACCTTACATGGTTCTACGCGCACCCGCCGGAAGCCCCTCGGACATCAAAGCGTTCGGCAAGGCTTCCCGGGTAATTAATTCCCTTGCGCGTTACCGAGCCACGTCTCATCTCCCTTCACCCTTGCCCGCGACTCGAGGCGCTTGCTTCTCCGGCTGGAACAGGGCCTGGAACCGGGCCTCGTTTCGTCGCGAGGGGAAACTTTCCTCCCGTCTTTACCGCGGGTGTTCGTTCGCGCTATTGGAAAAGTTCACTTTTGAAATTTCGAGATCTTGGAACAGCGCCTCGTTGGATACCGATTCCCAGAGCTTGATGACGCTGTTTGGGTTTCGTTTTGGGATTGGTCCAATGAGCTTATCAGATGTCGATTGGATAGAAAGGGTGATCGAATGGAGAGGTTGTTTGGACCTGGACTCGAAGCAGATCAGACAGGTCGAAGCCTCAGTGTCTAAATAGTAACCAACTACGGAGGTTGCCTCATAATTGGTTCACAATTGGCGATCGATCCAAAGATGAGGATGAACAATCGACAACATCAATGAACCCAAACAAGTTCCATGGATGGAAATCATCGAAGAAGAGCCTCTACCGAATTGATCCGGAACGATCGAAACTATTAGCATCAACCCAAAGGAGCAATCCTAACGCGTCCAAATCGGAGAACGTCCAACTGGAGCATCGATCCTACGGGATGAGGTAGGAGACCCCACGTTGGGATGGTGTTTTCTACACCAGGTGGGTATGTTAATGTTCCACATCATTTACAGTCAACCGTGCTTCACGAAAATTGTAGTTTTGGAATATTAAAATCCGGAATTTTGAGGCTTATGGTCAATCGAAGTTGGGGTTTCCTACTCCACGCCGATCCTATCGAACTTACTAGATCGCTGATTCGAAAGACGTGTCATCAACTCCAACGTAAAACGCAGGAACACTTTTTATTCAAATTTCTGTGCGCTGCCCGGATTTGGGGTTCGCAGGATTTGTCGAAAATAGGAATAATGGTGTAACCGATCGGTGCAGTGACCCGGGCAATGACGCGACGAGATACGAATGGTGTCTAACCGATGAGAGAGCGTTGTAAGCGGGATATCGAGGGATGGGACGTTACAGTCCTCCGAGGCGTCGTACAGGTGCATCGGTGGGTTGGCACGGGAAAGTACACGAACCGTGGTCGCGAATCAGCGAAGGTTGACGAGGTAAGAGCGCACAGGTGAACCGTCCGGGTGTCCAATCCCCGACGAGGCTCCGAGCGTTCGGGAAACGACTCCTCCTACATTGAGCTTTTGAGGGTGTGGCTTCTCAATGCGCGTGCACCGCACATCACGCCCACCCTTACCTGCTCCTTTCGCGCGCTTTTCCCTACGTTTTATGCCACCCCAAACGGAGGGCTTGAAAAATCCTCGTTCGTCCCTTGCCCATTGGGGAGAACGAGGGTCTCCGGTGTTCCAGCTACGGTCCGACGAGCCACGGATCATCGATCAAACTTCTAGCCCGGATGGCCGGCCAATTCCGATTGAAACATGGCAACCCCGTTCAAGGTCGAAAAGGTCGTTCGGAAAGCCTTCAAAGACATTCCGGAAAGACGTTTTTCGAATCTCCAGTATTCTTCCAAGGACGCTATCTTTTTTATTCCTCGGGCAATCTTTCCTCCGCCTTTGACGTCGAGATTCCCCTGGCCAACGCTAGATGTCGCGAGGTCTTCCTCCCTGGCCCGCGCTGTATCTCCGGCGAATTTCTTGCCTACCCGGATTCGGTTGGCACGCCGTTCTTGGTAGTCAAGCCGGTTTCGATCCCGTCAGCCTTCTACGCTCTTCTGCTGTCCTGCTCATCCCTGATACCAAACGGTCAGCGAAGAGACCTCGGGCTCCATCGACACGTCCGTGTACTTACAACTTTATCCACTCGACGTCTGCCTCTAAGCGATTTATCCACTGCAGTCGTTACTCTCGGAATCCGGACGAGACGCCGAGTAATCAATCTTCGAACGAATGGATTCGTCCTTGACTATTGAATTATGCGGAACACTAAAAAATTCAATTTTTCCAATTTTTGTAATTTGGAAAGCGTGTCATTGAAAAGCCTCAAATAACGCTAGCACTCTTCGTTGCCAATTTAAACCAATTTTTTATTTAATCTAAAATTAATTTCGAACGAAGTTTGAACACTTTGTACTTTTATTGTCAACCCGACTGATCTTTATGCTCGTGCTGGCTTAATCCGACATTTACACTTAATCCAGGACTCGTCTCTATCCTCAACCTAACCAGATCCACGCTCCAACTTGGGCCAACTTTTAACTCCATTGGTAACCCAACTTGACCCAATTTCAAATGTAAACTAAGTTTCAACCGAATCGAAAAATGTCTCCCCATCGAAGGCTTTAACCAACGTAACAAATTACCGAGAACTCGCAAGGAGGAACGAAATTGCCCAACCGTTCGTGAATATTTTGGTGAATTAACTGGATACCCGGACTCTCATTGGATCTCGGGGGGTTGTTCGCGTTAAACTCTTGTTCAACTTCCTCGCTAGCCCGGAGCAGCCCCAGACGAGGAGGCTACACGCGAATGTTTGGCCAAAGGGACAAGGAGGGGAGAAGAAAGCGGAGGAAGAGGATGAAAGCGAGCAATGAGGGGAACGGGGGGAGTCGAGCGAGGGTTGGGGCCAGAGAAGAAGAGAACGAGGGTGAGGGTCTGGCCGGTGCGGAGGAAAAGCGTCGTGAGTTCCGCGCCGCTACGAACCACCCCTCGGCGCCGCGGCGCTTCGCGAGCCAGTTACCCTCGGGAAGCGGTCTCGGTCGGCCGCGGGCCAGCGTCGCGCTTCCCTACGAAACATCGCGAAACTTTTCGTCCTTGGGCATCGAACGAATCCACCAAATTCGTCGAACCCAAACAAACCCGAAGAAATACGATTTTCCGGTGCGTTTAAAAAATTAATTGATCAAAAAAAAAAAAACGGCGATCACACTTTTGGAACCTCCTTGGTCAATTTCCAGAAAATCACTTCCGGAAATAGCATTCTAGACAGTTTATTTCCTACTCGACGTTGCAAACGCAAACGAATCCACAAAAGTTTTTCGCCTCGTCACCTGTCAATTATGAGACTCGATGACAGCTGTGCGTTTCAATGAGAAATTAACAGGGACGCTTGGACGACTCCCTTGTTAGGGTTCCTTCGGAGCTGCCAGGTTGACCTTGAAGACCAAGGGCACTCTTGTGTCTCGCGCTTGAAAATTGACAAGGTGTTTTGACAGATCGCGAGTGCCGCGTACTTTTGACCTTGTCGCAATCGAGGACGATTTTTTTTTTTTTTTTCGAACTCTGCGTCACGAGACGCGCGACTTTGACGACATCCGCGTGACCACGTGGCTCGCGGCTACGCGCTAAGAATGATCCGTCCCGTGCACGAAGAAATGTTTTTTCTCCATCGAGGACTACGAGCTACCATTCCGCAAAAGAAGAAATCGTAGTTTCGAGCCCAATAGAAAGAAGGTGAGCTCGGATTCTTTTTTTTTTTCAACCGTCATAGTTCGTTCATGGACGTCGATGAATTTTTACCTGAATTGGCTCGAGAACGATGGGTCGTGAAATTATTGGTACACGCTTCGTATGGATCGCCCTTTGGTCGTTTGCTCGCTCGCATATTCCGGTGAATGCGTCCAATCTTGCTCGGAAGCTTGACCGAGTCCACGGTGCAGTTAACCCATTAACGCACACACGCTGTTGGCACTCGAGATGAGGGAGAGATAGGCAGAGGAAATTCTGCCATCTCTGGCAACCTAATGGATCCCATTGTTCGAGCTGTCTTGTCTAACAGTCTGCAAGGGGAATTATTGGACGCTGTAGAAATTGCGTCACTGTTACAAGCCATCTTCTTACTGAAGCAAACGCGCAAATATTTTTTTTTTTTCATGTGAAAAAATGTATTTAATATATTTTAATATATCAAATATATTTTTAAATTTAATATTTTAAATATATACAATATATAAAATTTATTAAATATATTTTTCATATTAATATAATAATATATTTTAATATAGTAAATATTTAATATATTAAAATATATTAAAAGTATATATTCAAATATTTTTAATATTTTTAACATTTTTTGAAGCGACCTTTAAATATGTTTTTAATAATTAGCAATTTTTTAATTGAAGCTACCGCGCAAATGTTTTTTATCGTTAAAGATATATTTAATGTATCTTTAAAATCCTGTCCGAAAAAAAATATATAACATATTTTTTAATAATTAGTTGTAGCCATGGAAAATTTAGTATCAAGAAAAAAAAATCAAGATTCTATTCTGAACACAGCAGAATATTAATACTTCCAAGCACCCGAAAAGAAATTCTATTTCATTTAATTAAATTCCACTCGTCCACTTTAAACCGCATCTATGTTAAATTTTATTTAATTGATGGTACTCAAAAATATTTTCCACGAAAAAACTCGAAAAACTATGCTATATAAAATTATATTTTTTATGATTCAAATGAGCGGTAATTCAACGCGATATGGTCCAATATTTTAAACCGCGTAATTCAATTAATTCTCCAACACGATCATGATTTTTATCTGCATATTTTTTTCGAAGAAATTAATAATTATATTTTAAATGTATCAAAATGAAGATGATTAAATTCCTCGATTTATCGATTTCGTAAAAATGGCACTAATTTGTGTACGCTTCAAAATGCATTTTCAATTTGCAATTTTATTTTTATTTTTTTTCAAAAATTGCAGTTTTTTTCCGAAAAAAATAATTATAACGAAAGTAGATTTTATTTTTTCATGACCTTTTGAAAATACCATTATATACCACTTTTTTTATAATAAATGCATTGAAGAAAATGATTACTTGCATGTGTACAAAATTAGTGCGAATGCAGCGACGATACGAGTCGCATTCCGCGCTCTGCGGGTTTATTCGAGCAAATAACGTTTAATACGCGGGCTCGGGTAGTCGAGAAAGGCAATCGGGCTCTGGGAAACACTGATGAGCCTTCGTCGTATCGAGCATCATCGTACATTGTTCCCCAAGATGAGATCCGGTTGCGATTACGTTTATTAATCTAATAACTCACGACTGTTAATTAATCTAATAAGTCGTACGAGTGTGATACTGAAAGTATTATCCACTCGATATTTCCAGCAATTGAAAAAGCATTTATTACAGAAATGAAGAATTTGACGAATCGTCGAAAGTATTTATTTATAACGCCAGAAGTAAATCTTATTTATTTCGTACACGCGCGATGGTAAAAATCAGGGAATGTGTTTATCATTAAATAGCAATTTCCAAACTTATCGATATTTCAAACGATTTAAATACAGTAATTCAACAAGGCAGAAAATGTTACTCTTTTTCAATAAAAAAAAGGTGCAGCTAACACGAATAAATATATATACAAATATTCACAGAACACTCATCGAAACGATTGACGCGACGAAGAAAAAATTCCTCCATCATTTTTATTTAAAAAAAAACGCAATATAAAAAATAAAAAAATGGGAGATGAATGAGAGACGAGAAAACAATAAAGAGAAAGAGTGAAATCTACAATAAACCAGTCGAGGATCGAATTTAATAGAGGCAAAAAGGAACGTTGAAAAAGTCCGCGCAAAAATTCGTTGGGTTGCCAGGAAATACGCTGTTTTTTTTGGCACCGATTCATCCTAACAGTAAAATCCTGTTTGGAGTCTCTTATTTTTACCTGTACACGAGGCGAAAAAACATAAAAGAGAGAGAGTCGTATCTCGTTTTGGGAGGCGTGTCGAATGTGCGAAAATATTCGCTCGTGCGAATCTTCCTTCGCTCGGAGAAGTTTTTTTTTCTCTTTGCTTATCCCCTCCCCGCTGGACCGCGATTTCGCCTCTCTCTTTCTCTCTCTCCGTCTCGGGCAAATTATTTTTTGGCTCCTCGCGACATCCTTTCAAGGTGAAGACGAGCAGGTTTCAGGAGTGGGGCGATGTGAGAGTGTTTGGGTCTGTTTGGGTTCCAGGAGTAGGCAGTTCCACGAGTAGGGAGTTTGTTTGGGTTTGTTTGGTTCCCAGAAGTAGCCAGTTCCACCAGCAGGGAGTTTGTTTGGGTTTGTTTGGGTTCCAGGAGTTTGTTTGGGTTTGTTTGGTTCCCAGAAGTAGCCAGTTCCACGAGCAGGGAGTTTCTTTGGGTTTGTTTGGGTTCCAGGAGTTTGTTTGGCTTTGTTTGGGTTTGTTTGGTTCCCAGAAGTAGCCAGTTCCACGAGTAGAGAGTTTCTTTGGGTTTGTTTGGGTTCCAGGAGTTTGTTCGGCTCTGTTTAGTTCCCAGAAGTAGCCAGTTCCACGAGTAGAGAGTTTCTTTTGGTTTGTTTGGGTTTCAGGAGTGGGGGAGAGGTGACGGGGGACGTTTGATTTCGTATCGTTACGCCTTGTTTCGTCCTTACGGGAGGCGGCGAATTCGTCAGGCGCGAAAAACATCCTGGCGCGATTAGGAGCACAGCCCGAGACGAGAGGTTCCACAGGACTCTCCCTCCTTCGATGTATAACTGTATATAAACATATATATGCATACATCAACGTATATTGCGCAGGTATACTAGTGGAGCTCGTCCGGCACGGCGCAGGAGTCGTAGGAGGATGCGAAGGATGCGGAGATCGAGACTCCGAAGGGAAGGCGGGGAAGGGACGGGGGGGGGGGGGGGGGGGGGGGGGGGGGGGGGTGAGAGAAAGACGGAGAGTAGAACGAAGAAGGAAATTCAGAGCTAAGGATAAAAATAGAGGGTGGGGGAGGATAGGCAATAGAAGAGATAAATTTTTAGACTTTATTACGTCCTGATGAAATTCTTCCACGAACGAATAATATTTAATTATTGAAAATGTAACATCGTTAGGCGGGAAATTAGAGACGAGGGAAAAATGGTTAATGACAAATGTGGTTGTTACTCGTGGCATTGTTAATTATTCACTTTGATTTGTAGATGTTTTTTTATATCATTATAATTAGTGTTTTTGTATAATTATAATTATGTTTCGATGGAATTTCACAGTTCGGGTGAATAGATTAGAATTTTACCTTGTTTAATTTAAACAAGATTTATAATAACGCAAGAAATCGAAAAATAAATATATAAAATATATAATTTCTTATATATAATAAGAAGAAACGTTAAAATAAATCGTAAGTGAAATGAAATAATAGAAATGTTAATTCATCGCTTTTATTACCCTAGAATAAATGTATAATCTAATTATCGTCGAAGTGAATAATTTATTACTGCAATTTATTCTCCATCCAATTAAATCCACAATTAAGGTTATGTATATGATTAAAGCAATTCTATTTGAATAATTCAATTCCCATTGTATTACGTATACATAGTCGTAAATCAAATTGAACAAATATTTATATTTCTGGAAAAAAAAATAATTATTAAACCATTAAATTTTCTGTTTGACGTAACAACGAAACGTGGAACGAAATTCGGAACGATCGATGGACGCGGATAGAAAAGCATACTCGAAGAAAGAGACAAAAATTATTGGACACGTGGGTTCGAGTTGAGGAATGTAAATGAAGAAAATATTAAATAGATCGCGGAAAGGTAAAAAGAAAGAAAGGGTTAGGATGTTTATACATAGATGGGATCGTAATATGAAAATCAACCGAGAGAGAGATGGTGATGGTGATTTATTATGCCCTAGTTTCCTATGGGAAAAATTAACAAATGATACGAATATACAATGACAATTGTATTAACTTATGATAAAATAAAATAAAATTAAATATGTCATTTACGACCTATAAACTAAGTATTAAAAAATAAAAAATCAGAAAAAAACAAAATTAAAAAATATAATAACAATAAAAATAATAGTGGGAAAATAATCTTGAGTCATAAATTGTCAACCCGAGAGAGAGAGATGATGATGAGTATGATAAATTTCTTATGCCCTAATTTCGCATGGAAAAAATTAACAAATTATACCAATAAACAATGATAATTGTATTAACTTATAATAAAATAAAATAGAATCAAATACATAATCCACTACCCAGAACCTAAGTATTATAAATCAAATTTCAGTAAAAAAAAACAAAATAAAAGAATATAATAATAATGAAAATAATAGTGGGAAAATAATCTTGAGTCATACATTATCAAGCTGAGAGAGAGAGAGAGACGGAGAGAGAGAGAGAGAGGTTCGTTATAAGCTCGCCTGAAAGGATTCCCGCGCCCCCGCAACTCGTTCTTATATTATACGCCCAGGATTAATATTAAATTTCACACGATGAGTGCAATTTCATTAACCCCAACCCCGGCGTTCTCGTCGCCACTTGATCGTCCTCGTCGTGTGCCGCCATCCCCTCCCGACCCTCCTCCTCCTCCTCCTCTTCGCTGGTGCAAAAGCGGCCCAGCCAGCTTCCCAACGGAAGTAATAAATTGCTCTCGCCCGTCGTGCACAAAAATCGTCGGTCAAACTCCCCGGCGTCTCGCACCCCCCGACCCTTTGAGGAACCCCGGTCTCTTTCGGCGTAACCTCACTTTCCGGCTGTCTCGAACTCCGACGAGATCTTTCCGCCAATTTCAACTACCAAATAATTAATGTTGATCCCCGGAGGGGAGAGGACAAAATTTCAAGAGAAATCACTTTTCCACTCTTCGATCGTCCGCACAGGACGAAACGGATCAAATCGGGAAAGCTTAAAGTGAGAAAAGTCTCACGAGCTCGGAGAGTGGCGAGGAGAACCGGAGGAGAAACTTCCACTCTTCACTCTTGGTCTCGACGAAGAGAAAAACTTTGATCTTTCGCGCACTTCCGGTACCCCGAGTGGGGATCAAGCTCGATCGGATGGGAGAACGGCTGAGCTGGGATCTTCGAACACGAGAATAATCGCGGTGGAAATTAAAAGAATCGATCGATGTTGTGTCTTATCGCGAGATCTTGATAGAACCTCAAAAAATAGGTCTTAAACGTACAGATCGTATTTACAAATACGATTACACATTTAAAATTACATTTTCTTAACGATTCAATTCAAAATAATTTTTTTTTACGTCATTTTGTATATAAAACTTCGATAAACAACATCATTTTTAAACAAAAATTAATTTTCCTATAAAATTACATATTTAATAATACACTTTTTTAACAAATTCATCTGAAATAATTTTCTTTACATTTTCCATATAAGACTCTGATAAAAATAATTTTTAAACAAAAATAAATTTTCCAATCAAATAAAATTCGAAATTAAATTTTCTCAACTGAAAGAGGCATTCCGACGAAATTCCTCCACCCACGAGTAACAATTAACGACGAAACTAAAAAAAAAAAAATCAAAAACCCAACAAAGATCGTCAAAATTCAAAAATACCTCATCCACTCCTCTGCTCCTCTCCATCGGTACTAAATTCAACGATTACTCTCATAAATAAATATGTCACCTAGGCACGAATTCTCAACCGTTTTTTTTATCACAGGTATATTTACACACATACGTGTATCAATATTTATACAGACAGAGAGGCGCGAATTTCTATGCACTATGCCCAGACACAGGGAAATAGAAATTGAGAGAGAGAGAGAGAGAGAGAGAGAGAGAGAGAGAAGGCGAGTGTCTACACGTGAGATAGCACAACGTTTTACATAGAGAGCACCGACGAAGGAGGTCGAGAGCGAGGGAGGGGGGTAACGCGTGTGCCAGTGAGGCGGAGGGTTGGTAGACACACACGGTAGGGCCGAGAGGGTTGACTGGCTCTCTCTCCGGTCGATCAATAGCACCCCCCCCCCCTCTCTCCTTACCTCACCCTCCCCCCTCTCTCCCTGCCAGCCCCATCGCCGCGGCAAACTCTTCCCTCTGCCCTCTTCCCTCTTGAACGTTACACATCGCCCGTCCCTGGCTCGAATGCATGCGATAGGTAGCCCATTGCTATGCCACCCCGAAAGCCACTTTATATTTTAGTGGCAATGTTCTACAACCCTTCGTAAGACACTTCCGGTCGTTCTTTTTTCTTTCTTTTTTTCTTATCGCTAGCCCTCCGCAGCAAGGAGGAAAGATAGAGGCGACGAAGGACCTCCGAATAACCCGGTGCTCGAGTCCGCGAGGAAAAAAGAACCCAACAACAATGCAGGCACAAGCCCCGGGGTAGTATAGATGTCTCGTGTAGTCTCGTGTTACCGGCAATCTTGGAAGATGTCCGCTTAAAGGGAAGAATTACGAGGGTGGAAGTGAACGAGGGGATAGGCGGTTGGGATAGTCGGGGGAACGGATCAGGTGCGAAATGCAGGAGATAGAGAGAGAGAGAGTTTACGATACTCGGTGATGGATCGAACGATTCCCTTGGTTTTTCGTTGCCTTTAGGCACCAGTCGCGTTTATGATTCGCTCGCTGATTTTCGAACGGTGGGTCAGTTTGGGTTAGTTCCTTTGGGTTTGGACTTGGTGATTTTTGGATTGTTGGGTCGGTAGACCGATTGATCGATTTTCGGTTTCTTTGGGTCGGTAGACCCGGTCAAGTTTAGGGATGAAAGCGACTCGCTGAGTTTGGCCGAGTTTCTCGACTCGCTTTGTTTTCATCCGCCAAAGTTCGTCATCGAACATTTCCGTCGGAGATCCTCGAGAGCCCGACGAGTCCGACCGCGTACGATCGATTCCTAGAAAATACATCATTATTTTCTTCCGAATTTCGAGAAAATTCGACACGTCGAGTTTATCGGGAAAAAACGAGGCGAAAAAAAACCCGGATAACATTGGTTCATGATTTCGTATTGAGTTAACATCTCGTATAGGTTCGCGGAGACGATTCTTGCCTCTCCCAGGGGACGTGTAGTTTCGTTGCCTGTACCAACGACTCGTATCACGGATCGACGCGAGACACTTTTATTACGAGCTCATAAAATTGCCTCCCTACATCTCCCTCCGACAACCCTTGAACGATTTATCGCAAATTCTCTCCCTACGCCGCCTCATTCACCCCTCGACGCTTCGAGAGGGACTCTCCTCCGGCCTTTTTTTCCCTCTGCCTTCTATCGATAATCCGATACGTCATAATCGTTGAACAATTGCGAAAAAAATTCAGTATCAGGGCTTGACCGATTGGTTCGTTTGAGTTTCACGCTTCGGTACTTCAAGAGACTCCTCCAGCCTTTTTTTCCCTCTGCTTTCCACCAATAACACGATACGTCATAATCGTTGAACAAACGCGGAAAAATGCAGTATCAGGGGGTGAGCGATCCCGAAGATTTTGGCAATTTCTCCCCTCCTTTTTGGATTATCCCGGGCCAACCTTTCTTTTTTTCTTTTCGCCGTCACTTTTTTCGCCTCTTATCTCCCGGTTTTCATCCGTTCGGTTCTCGTTCCACCGTCGATCGCGCGGTCGATGAATCGAGGCGAGTCACACGAGGTCGCGTTGGCGTGTCGTAAATAAGTAAAGGTCCGCCTCGTTCCCGGGACAAATACAAATATTGGGCACGCCGTATATTTTATAAGGGGATCGGAAAGGGGGGGGGGGGGATCCGCAATGACGTCTCGTTGTGGCTGAGCCGCACGAAGTATCACGAATGTATAAACGGGACATTAATTGTCTTCTCGTGCTACTCGGTACCAACTTCGTCACGCGCGAGCGTTGCGTGCTCGCGCGTCAAACGCGCGATCGCTTTCCCTTCGATCTTTCGCTTCTTATACGTCCTTTTCGCTGTTTAATGCCGCTTCCATCTTTTATTTCCCGATTCTCCGCGATCCTTTGTTCATTCGTCGTTGACGGGACCCGGATAACTCTCCGCGGGATTTGTTTTGTTGCCCGGATCTTTTTTCTATTTTGTTTTATCAATTTTTCTGTAAAATTTTATATTTAATTCATTTTTTACTATTTTATTTAATTCATATTTTTACTATTTTATTTAATTCATATTTTTACTATTTTTGACTGAATCATTTTTTTTTTCTATTTGGATTAGTCAATATGTTTATTATTTTATTTAATCAGTTTCTTTTACTTTTTCATTTCATCCATTTTTATCCGATTTAGTATTTTTTTGATAAATTCATCATTTATTTTTCATCCGTAATCAAATTACTATTCGATTATCCAAACGCTTATTATCACGAAGCACTCGTCCAATTTCCATAGTTTATTAATTAGTTATTTTCTTTTACTTTTGAGCGACGAATTATTGATCGTCGCTAATTATCCCATCACTGATTAATTATTTATTCAATAATTCATATCCGATCCGCGGGTAATTAATTCAATCGTTCGTCACGTACGTAAGATTACGAGACGACAGGGAATTAGAACCCCCTCCCCTTTGCACTTCCCATAAATTCATTCTCAATCCACGATGTTTATTTTTTGTTTTTCATAACGCGATAAAATATATGGAACGTGCAAACAAAAAAAAAAAAAGAAACTCCCCAGCGAGAAAAAAAAGGGGGAGTATCGGATAAAAATTGTTCTTCATCCGAGCAAACTCAAAAAAATTAATTAAAAAATTCGATATTTCCATTTTTTTTTAATTTCGTTTCGAAAAAAGATTTTTCTTGCGGATCTATCGGATATTTATTATTGTTTTTTAATATTCTTGATGGTCGATCGTTCGATAGCGAGGACCGTGACGTATTTAACCGTGAAAATGGAGGCAACGCGCGTCAATGGATGAAAAAAATGGGGACAAGAGTACAGGGGCGTATGAGGGAGTACGATAAACAGATTTTTCAATGGCATCATGTTCCCCGGATTCCGCGGTGCTGAAAGCGTCGACGGGTTCGTGGCCGGTTTGACCCGGTTCTCCGGGCCGACGTAGTTGGCCCGTCGAACGTTGTCGGCATCCCTTAGCTACTGTTGCGACGCCACTAACATTCGCGCGCGCGAGAGAGCACCTTCGAACCTTCCTCGATACACGTATAGGTACGTTTATATATCCGGCAGGATCCACCGTCAAGGTCCCTCTCTCGCTCTCTCTCTCTCTCTCTTGCTTTCTCTATTCTCTCACCTCTATCCACGCGCGGGCGCGCGTGCACGGATTTGATTGAATTTTTTCCCCGGGAAGAAATGTTTCCACCAAATGAATCCGTCGGAATATTGCATTCCGACGAGCGATTCGATTTTTTGTTCGTTTTTAATAAAAGACGGGCCAACTTTACCTCCTCCCCGACCTCGCCGCCCGATCTACCTCTCTTTTTACCACGCTGCCTTCCCTCGCCCCGCTTCGACCTTTTTCTCTTTCGCTCTCCCGAACAAACCCAAACGAACCCAAACAAATCCAAACAAAGACAAATAAACCTAAACGAACCCAAATAAACCCAAACAAATCCAATCGAACCTAAATAAACCCAAACGAATCCGAACAAACAACACCTCCTCCCTGCCCGCCCGCCTGTCCAATCCCTCGCGATCTTTTTACCACGCTGCTTTTGCACTCTTCACTTCAACCTTTCTTTTTTTCTCTCTCCTTCTCTCTTTCTCTCTCTCTTTTTGATCCTAACAAACCCAAACAAACCCAAACAATGAACACGTCCTCCCGTCCTCCCCAAACAGACCCAAACATACTCGAACAATTTTCTCTTTGTTCTTTCTCTCTCTCTCTCTCTTTCTTTACAATAATTACAGTCAGTATCGATATTGCTCATTGCTCACTCGATCACAATTTTGCTCGTTCTTATCGATATCCATTCATATTTTTTAAATCATAATTACATAATTTTATTGCGTCTCGAAATTTTTCTTTTAATTCGTTACAAGTTTGAATATTTATAGATCTATACACATTATTATTACCATTATTAATATTTTATTGTTAAGGAAAATCATTAAGTAAAAAATGCGAAGCCTCCAATTGCGAAACGTCACGAAAAAGAAAAATAAATAAATCTCAAAATTCGGGTTCGTCGCAAACCCAAACATCGTGTTCCTTTTTATATCCCCGAACCCAAACAAAGCGGAATAAATATTTCGATAAAAATTGTTCTTCATCCGAGCAAACTCAACAAAATTAATTTAAAAATTCGAGATTTCCGTTTTTTTTTTTTTTTTCTTTTTCATTTCGTTTCGAAACAAGATTTTTCTTGCGCAGCCCTTCGATATGCGTCTCTCGTCCCGATCGTTTCGAAGGATCGCGACAGTGCGAGTGCACAGGATGCACGCGCCCGGGCGTAATTTGCAATTTTAATCTGGCCAGAATTTTAATAACGTACATCGATGCTTTGTGGATGTGTAAACACACTTTCTCTCTCTCTCTCTCTCTCGTCCTTTTGCAATCCACGTGACTGCTCATTTGAGGACGAAAACACGACGGTAAACAGTACACCAAATTCACGTAAACAAACATTTTCCCGGTGAAAAAAAAATTTTAAAAAAAAAAAGAAAAAAACGAAAAGACACAACTATCCGGACGTCACGAAAACGCGACGTTATGAAAATCGAAATCAGCGTGGGGCTTGCGAAAAAACCGATTGATATTTGGCAATTTCTGTAAAATTAATCACGTCACGATGATCATACAGCATCCACGTAGAACTCGAGCGTGCTGCGAATCGTCGCCTCCATGACCCTTCCCGATCATTTTTTTTTTCCCATCAACGTTTCACTGGCTTGTCTCTCAACCCCCTCCCCCTCCATCTCTTCCACCCTTTAATTAATCGAGTGGCTTTGAATCCTCGCGTGCACAACCAAACGGGAATATTTCACCCCCCCCCCCCTCCCCCGGCCAGGTCGTCGAGTACTCGGTGCAATTCCAGTCGGTTCATCGGCAAACAAAATGTGAAATGAAAAATTTGGAAAAAATTGGGAACCCCCGTTGGGAGCGTGGGAAGGCGGTGGTGGGAGCGGGAGGGGGGGGGGGGGAGACCCGGAGGTTTCTCGGCACCGGACTGATATTTAATATCGTCCAATGTGTAAATAAAGTACGGGACGAAACTACCGTCCAGCGCATTTCGACGGATTTGGATTTTTAGATTTTTCATAATGCTCGAGGATAAATTCGTCCTCTGGCTACCAGCTCTCGTACGTCGCTTCGAACGGTACTAATTCTTTTTTTTTTTTTTTTTTTCGATCATGAATGCGATTTTGGTTTTGCTTCGATGGGTATTTGTTATCTGTTGATCTTTTTCTCCACCATCCGGACGTGTATTTGTAACGAGGTTTAATTGAAATTAGGGAGGTTTTTATTGAAGGTTAATGAAATGAAGTTTAATTTAATTTAACGAGGTTGAATGAGAATTGAGAACAGGAGAGAATTCGATCGGTCGATCAATAATTTTTGTAACGCTATGTACCTTCGAACAAATGTTTAATAACGAAAAAAAATTGAAGCACAAGGGACAAACGAATCAACGAGATTTTGTCAAATAAAAAGCATGAAGTCTGAATTAAATCGTTCAATAATCCGAAATCAAGTGAAAAAATATAAAAAGTGTTTTCTTTTTTTATCATAAAAAAAGCTGCGCGGACGCAATTGCAAAAATTAGAAACGGAACAAATAAAAAGCACCGTCACTGATGCTGATCCCAACGACGATGAAATTACACTGAAAATAAATATTTATAAATTCCCTAAAGAGTAAAAGAAAACTAAAAAAAAAAAAAAAACAGAAAGAAAAATATAGAGAAATAGAAACAAAGAACGTAAGAGGAAAGATCGAAGGCGAAAGTGAATAAAAAAGAGTATCGTTATTTAACCGTAGTTTTGAAGCCGCGGTCGAAGCGACTTGTATCAGGAATTAGGTACCATATACCGGAAGTTCCTTTTTCTCCACCATTCGTTGTCTTTATCTATTTTCCCTCGTCGCTCCCTCTCTGTCCCTCTTTCTTCCCTCCTCCTCCCCCTTTTTTTTGTCCCCCCCCCCCCCCCCCCCCCCCCCCCCCCCCCTCCTCCCCGGCGCTCTGTTTCTCTCATTTAGGTGAGTTGCAATAAGAGAGTAGTCTCGGAACACGCGGGCTTCAGTTTCTGTGTCCAGTTTCCAATCCTATCTCGCTTTTCCTAGCTCGTGAGGCATCTAGCTCCCCCTCCCCAATCTCTCCTCACCGACTCTCTCTTTCCTACTGTTTTCTTTCCCCGGACTCGCGATTCTTCGAACGAGGGAACGGAGGACGAGAGGGCGGGAGTTTGCGGGGGGAGGGGGACATCGAGGGATGACGGGGCAAGATGTGTATGACCGTAGGAAAGCACGACAGGCCAGCGAGAGGCCAAGAGTCCACCCGGACGGTCCAAGGGATGGGAGTGAAAAGAGGGATGTTGGGGATGGGTTAGAAGGGTGGGAGGATCCAGGGAGCTCGGATTCAATTATCCGATATTAAACTGCCCCTAACCACGTCCGCGTTGGCCCCTCTCGGCCTCCCGACGTTTCTCTATCTTTCTCTCTCTCTCTCTCTCTCTCGCTCTGGTTCTTTCTTGACTCGGGACGATCACCCCTGCGAGTCTGGTATACCGTGCTCTTGGTCGTCCTTGTTGCGCGGGAGCGTGCGCGAGCTCCGATGGAGGCTGTTGCTACTAGCTGGCAGCCGGGCAGTTTCACCTCGCGGCCTTCGACTCACCCTCCCCGTCTATGCGTCCCAAGCTTCTAGAAGTATTAGATTGAATGGACCGCGCTCTCTCTCTCTCTCTCTCTCGCTCTCTCTCTCTTGTATTTGGACGATAGCGAGCTTCTCCTCGGCTTCCTTGTATCGGGTGCCCTGGACGAAACGTCACGAGCTTGCGTCCAGTATGGTTGCGGAAAAACAGAACGTGACCACTTTTTTTTTCGTAAGGCTTCAAGACTTGGCTTTGACAATTTGACCTTGGATTTTGGTTGGATCGTACCAAGAACGAAGAGTTTGGGTTTGGATTTGAACGCCTTGCGTTTTGCCGAGGTAAATTTGGTTGGGTTTATTTTGGGTTTCGTCTTGGCAGGTACGAAGAATTTGAGTTTGGATTCATTTCGGTTGGATCTTGCCAACCATGAGGCGTTTAGGTTTGTTTGGGTTCATTTCAGATCGGATCTCGGAAAGTTGGAAGAATTTGAGTTTGGATTTATTTCGGTTGGATCTTGCCAACTATGAGGGGTTTTGGTTTGTTTGGGTTTGTTTTGGACTCGATCTTGACGGGTAGGAAATTTGTCCGTTTGGTTTTGTTTGTTTCTCGTTTTGGTAAGTGTAAAGAGTTCTTTTTCTCGCAGGAGAGCATCGAGCGGGCCAAAGGTTGATAATACTAATTTGACCTTGAATTTTGACGCCAAGGTCGAACGTGGATCAACTTTGACATTTGTAACAGGAAGACGCGTTTTTAGTCGCGCGTCTCTCGTAATCGTGTAAACTCCGTGTATACGGAGGTGTGTTTACAAGCGCAGCGAAGCGCGTCGCGCGCGCGCAAGCTCACAGCCAGGACTGTTCTCTTGTTCCGGTAGACGCGGTGACGATCGACGTCCCTGCGACTCGTCGATAATTAAATTGCTCCGCCGAGCGAGCGGTGACTAAACAGTCATTATAACGACTGGATCATAATTGCGGGCTTCCTCGACAAACATTCTCGTCCTTGTGCCTTCCATCAAAATCGCAAGGGCTCTTTCGTTCCTAATTGATGGACATTGGGAATATTTATTCACTAGTTGATTTTTATCAATTTTTTACGAAAAGCCAGAGTGGAGGATGGGAAATTATTTCGGCTGATAAACGTTTCGCTGTGAAATTGAAAAAATTGATTGAAATATTAATGAAGAAATATAAAAATGAGCGAAGACGAAAAAAGAAATTAAAAATAATAAACTAGTAATTAATAAACGAAATAAAATAAAATAATCACAAATTAAAAAAATAAATAAAGGTCAAAGTATACGTTGAAAAGCACAACCTATCGATCGAGAGATATCCGATCTCCCCATTGATGGGATTTACGTCTGTTTACGCGAACGCGCGTGAACATTCTCGATACAATTTTATCAATTATTTATTTCGACGAAATTTCGTTTGAAAAAGCGATATGCAACAAACAAATAAAAAAATTCATAAAACATTCGGTTTATCGGATCGTATTGTCGCGGAGTAAAAATTACAGCGCTTGTCTACCAATTTAAACAAACAAAAATAATGTAAAAATAATTTGAAAATAAATAAATGTGAAAAATAACCATCCAAAAAGAAACCACGCGCTTTGAATGCGATAAGACCGCGAGTCGATCCATCTTCGTTATACTTTTGTGGCGTAGGGAAAGAGAGAGAGAGAGCGAGGGAGAGAGGAAAAATAATGATGAAAAAAACGAGTCAGGAAACAAGACGAGAGAACTTTCTACCCTACCATTTAATTATTTTCTTATCTGTTTCGTTTATCAGGACGCAGAACGATACGTTTACATATAGATGTGTATATAGATGGCTACATGCCACTATGAATGTGTATTGTATATTTATATACGCGTATATTATATACAGGGTGTCTCACGGAGGAACGTCATCCGTGAGAGGGGGTTGGGGCTGAAACTATGAGTCCATCGATATAATCATTAATGGCTCCCGGATGAAACCCTGAATTATTATTCATTTTTAAAGGCAGCCGATAGGGCGCTCATATGTATTTTTATACCTTGAAGATGAATCCACCATTTAATTCACCTTGAACTCTTCATTCATAAAGAAAAATATCGAACAAATATTTTTGAAAAGTTTTTTCGCATTTTCCGGGTCTAATTTTGTACTTTCTTCGAAAATTCGGGCATATTCGTAATCAGCGGACAATTTCCGATCAAATATGTCCTTTTAATACTTAAAAAACGAAAAAAACATTTTTTCGACCTCCCAGGCCCGTTTTCCCGAAATCTAAAAAATCACGATATTTCAAAAGGCTGTAGAGTAAGCTCCTTATATGCTATGGATATTCAATGGGGGAGGTTTAAAAAGGTTTTTGCCTAACTTAAATAATGGCGTTGGATTCGTATCGATATCTCTTATGGTTTCCCCGGAAAGTTCAATTGAAAAATCGCGAAAAAAGAGGCAAAGGGGTATGTATGGAAAAATTTGCAAAAATCGATGGTCCAACTTTGAAATTCTGCCAAAAATCGAAAAATCAT
>JAPYZI010005457.1:0-20192 GCA_030523105.1 Ophioninae sp. A BG-2022a | reverse complement strand
TTAAAAAAGCAATTTGAAGAGAAAATCATAACGAAGAGATTGAGCGAAGAGTGGAGTACCAGATCCCATAGGGAAAAAAGTTATCGATGATTCAGTGAAAAAACGTATTTTGCCCAAAAATCGAAAAATTTTTTTGATTTTTAATATTTTTTTTATAGGTCTTTTACGATGTAATTTGATCCCCTGAACACGAATATACCATTCATTTTCCCCAAAACCCAAAATTTCTAGGAAAAAATGTCAAAAAACTTCTAAAAACACGATTTTTTTTGTCGTGTACAGTGCTTTCGACGAAAATTCGATGATATTCGTAATCAGCTGAACATTTTCAAATTGGATAGACCCTCAAAACTATTTCAGAATCGAAAAACAAAAACGTTTGACCCTCCTACCTAGGCGTATCGAAGCCATCTTTGTCCGGAAGTGAAAGTGAATCCACGTCCGGAAGTGAATTCACTACCCATTTCCTTGAAATTTTAAATTTTCACCTGCGATATATTATATTAACACAATATTATAATATCGTAGATAAGGGAGGAATAAAACCTTGAGAATTCGAATAATCGAGGTTCTACTGTATTCGCTCGAGAATACAGGTTCAGTCCTCAAGCTTAAAAAAATATAATTATTTTGACGCTTTTCTGTTTTTTTTTGTCCCTTCACAAAAACGGAAGCGTAAGGTTACCAGGCAATTCACTTTTTTCCAGATACAATTTGATATTCCTCACAGTAACGTATCTTCTACCGATGACCATGATGGCCGTATGCTACGCCCTGATGGGACGAAAATTGTGGGGTTCGAAATCTATAGGGGAACACACCCAGTACCAGAAGGACGCCATGAAATCGAAGAGAAAGGTAATTCGTAATCCCTGAACAATTGGCACAGTTTTTAATGGAGTTTCATGAGATATGACCACCATCGTTGATCGTAGCAATCGTTTGAACTCTCCGATGGCTCGTTCGCTCTTAATGACGTAATTTCAGCATTGTTATACCGGTACCACGGTTTGTTAGAAAATTAATTTAACGTTTCAAATTTCGCAGGCCACGTACGTTCGATTTTCGATTTCTTTTTGTTCATTCGTTACGTTGGTAAACGCGACCCCATACGTATGTTGACGTTATCAGCCATTTTGCATCTTCGGTTTGTTTTCTTTTTTTTATAGATACAAAGGTTAGACGCGTTTAGGTTGCGCTCGGCGATTGGTTTCGCTATCGAAAAAACGTTAATGCATCTGTTTCACGCGTCGTTACTCATTCGTTATTGTTTTTGGCGATGAACGAGAGCTCGATGATGCCTCAGTCACCGTATTCACCGGACTTGGACACCCCCGCGATGTTTTTTTCTCTTCCCAAAAGTGAAAAGAGCCACGAAAGGACGAAGATTCGCGACGATTGAGGAGACAAAAACCGGTGGAGCTGGAAGAAGCTGGAAGCCGTATCAAAAACCGGATATCAGAAGTGCTTCGAGGATTGGAAAACCCGTTGGCACGAGTCTATTACATCTGAGGGAAGGAGATATACTTCGTAAGCGACGAAACAGATATCGATTGATTCGTCAATATTTCTTTCGAGAAACAACAAAGTGTCGCCTCACTTTTTGAACAAACCTGCTGTTGCAAGTGCTTCGAGGATTCGAAAAAGCTCTGGCACGACTATATACCATACCCTCGGTGGATTAATCCAATGACAAAACAGATATCGACGAAATAGAATCAATATTCTTCTTTCCCAAACCCAAACAAACTCAAACAAATCCGAACGAAGAAGTTATTCAGCTACGGGGAACACCACAGCCGAGAAAGAAACAAAACAGAAAAAAGTACGTCAGTTAGAATCTCCGAAGAGTCGACTACGGAGCTCGAGCGCTACGATTAACGACTCTAATTGAGTAGCGTGAAATTATACACGACGGTTTCCTTCGAATCCGTATAAACACCCGATGCTTCCGCAAAAAAAAAAAGTAATTTTCAAGTCCCGCGCGGTATGACCCAGAATCGTCAAGTCCAAAGGTCATTTTTTGTCCCAGGAAAGATGCCGGTTCCAAGCGTCGAAATATTATTACCCCTCTTCCCTCCTCTTCACCAGCCCTTCACCCGGCCCGCTCCAAATACGCAAGGAATCGATCAAAGCACCGAGAGTCCGGGTACGGTCAACATTCATCCAAGAAAGAAGACGTTTCGTGGGTTATTTTCCGAAATCCCAACGTGGGAGAATTCTTCGTGCCTGCTGACAAAGGATATACGCTCGGGGCGGAGCCTCCGGACGATTCGTGCTTTTGTGAGTTTCTCTCAAACGAGCTTTCGTATGAAAAAACTTAGACCGACGCGAAAAGGATAGAAGAATGGCTCAAGGTGCGTGGGTATGTTTCCGAAAGCTGGCGTTGTCCAGGAAACGAGATGGTTTCGCCAACGGAATGAAATTCACCGTGTTTCAGGTGGTATCGATTTCTTGCTGTTTGGAAACGGTTTCCTAGTGATTCTCCTACTCGGTGGTAGTTCCGCGAAGCTTGAATCTTGGATCTTCGAATCAGCTGAGAAGATCTTCTTGGATCCTAGGTTCGGTATTTCTGTACCTGATATTAGGTCCTTTCCGAAACACTCGGGTAATAATCGACAAAGCCACAACGTTCGCCAACTCCACCAAGCCCATTTGGAAACATCTTCAGCCGAAACGCTTTCACGAATGCCAATTGGACACGTTCGGAAACGGATAACACCGGAAGTTGCATCGTTCGGACCAAAATCTGAATTTCCACGATCCATCGTTAGCTGAGAATGAAAGATTCCAAACGTCCAGTCCGGATTCCTAGTACAAGGCTGATTCGGAGGAGAAACGTCATCGAAGAACCTCATTGGGACTCAGGCATTCCGTCGCGATTAGCCGAAACAATGAGCTCATGGCAGAGACGAGGGTTCTACTCGAACCTATTGTATCCGACGGACTTTATCCCTCCCGACGTCATCTACCCTCCGCTCTACGGGACAATCCTGACACGCGAAAAGCGTCCCTCGTAACCGCGGACTGAACGAACGAGCGTCGAAGAACACCCGCGCTCACACACAACTATCGCCACCCAACAAGAAATATCTTTTCTTCGAAATTTTTGCCTTAAGCAAATGGCGATTCTTCATCTTTTTTTCGCTGGCGTGTCCTTCGTAACGGCTTTCAAGTTTTCGGTGAGGCCGAGAGGCTCCCAAAGTAATAACGAGCAAAGGGAATGGAATAAAAGTTTCAAGTGTTATCGGTTATGTTTGAGTCACGAGAGTGTACCAATTTTAACCTCTTTGTTGACTCTAAGCTGTGTAAGAACTCGAACCTCAAAACCAACTCTAACTTCTTTACGAACTCTGACCTCTATACGACATCTAACCTCTACAGGAACTCCAATCTCTATCCTACTTCTAACCTCTATGCGAATTTTAACCCCCTTATGAACTCTAACCTCAATACGACCTCTAACCTCCTTCTGAACTCTAACATTTCTACCGACTCTAACCTCGATACGTATTCTAACCTCTCTACGATCTCAAATCTCCGTACGAGCTCTAATCTCTATGCGGTTTCTAATCGCTAGAAGGACTCTAACCTCAATACGGATTTCCACTAAATAACGCGTCTCTTACCGCTATCCCCGATCAAATTCCGTACGAAATGTCCGAGAGAAATGGACGAGAGGTGAGGTTGGTCGCGGAGACCGAAGGACAGAACGGATACAAGAAGAAAAAAAAATTGAACCAAACAAAAACGACCCGGTCACGCCGGGTGTAACAGCTGGTCGACCGAATAGAAAGAAACTCGACGAGGGAAAATCTACCTCCCAAAAGGCGTTATACGTCAATATGTCGAGTCTTTTCTTTGCTCGCGATTACCCTCGTCACCTTGAACCGCAATCGTTTCCAGAGGTTAGGTTAGAGCAGGTTAGTTTATATATATATAAAAAAAAGAAAACTTCGAAATCGTAGCTTGTTTCGAACAATACGAATATCGCTATCTTTAACGTTCGTGCTTAATATTAATTACTGATTTATTAAGACATTGTGGGCACGAACTTCCTCGTTAGAAAGGAAATTGTTTTTTTTTTTTGTATACCGTAATATAGCAATTCAGAATTATGGTGGGCGAAAATTCAGAATACCTAACCGAGTAAATACGAGGGTAATTGATTCATGAAATCAATGCGTTTAACACACAACGTTTGGGGAAATACGTCCCGATCGATATCTTTGGAACGGAAATATTAAATAGTTTTCGATTAGACACAAACTATGAAAAAAGCAGAAATGGTGAATAAAAACTGTCGCGATAACATCTGTTTCATGAAAAAAAAAATAAAGGCTACCGGACGTTTAAAGCAGATATTATCGATCGAAACGATTAATTTTTGCGTTTGCTGGTCGACACACAGCGACTAGACACGTGTACACTCGCGTTAAACAAACAACGTTCGTAATGTTTTTTTTTTTTTTTTTTTTTCGGGAACGGCGTTTGTAAAACAGCGGTTGGTAGAACCACTTCAGTCAAGCCTTATTATTTCAATGCTTCATTTTTTATAATAATAATTGAACACGTTTAATTGCCAACAGGTTCTCGAATAATTATTTTCTTACGATTAATATTATTATACATTATACTATGAATATTATTATAAATATCACAAATATTATGAATATTGTTATAAATGTATCGTATTTATCTAACTCCAGACTCGAAAAATTATAGATATACCGTTGACTAGTGAATCCCCCCTAGTTACCCCTAGTACCTAAAAAAAAAAAAAACCAGTAAAAAAGAGAATCTCTAAATCCCATTTATTCGTTCGCAGGTTGTAAAGATGTTTATTATCGTCGTGTCAATATTTGCCGTGTGCTGGCTACCGTATCACGGATTCTTCATATATCTCTACCACCACAGACGCTTCACGGGGACCACTTACGTGCAGCACGTTTATCTCAGTTTTTACTGGCTCGCCATGTCCAACGCTATGGTTAACCCCGTTATCTACTATTGGATGAACACGAGGTGAGTTCGAAACGTGTCCTCCCGTTGCGTACTCGCCCGTGCGACCTTGCCCGTTTCGTCCTTCGTCCAAATCTATCCAAGTTCAACCAAACTTTACTCGTACCTCGGACCAACCAATTTTTTACGAAAGATAAATGCGTACGTATACTCACTCGTGATTTATTAATATTCTCGCCCTCTCATTTTCACCGTCACAGCCTCGCCTCCTTCGTCACTCGAAAGGACCTTCAAGGTCCTTGAATTTTTCCTTGAATATTCAACCAAAAACAATGTCCAAAATTACCTCTATAGTGAACCCGGTGGAACCACTCTTCAACTTTATACACAAAGCATTAATAATAATAATAATAATGATAATAATAATAATAATTCGTGGACACCAATGATAATATCCGGGACGGAAACGATGCGACTAATTGAGACCTCGCCAAGATCTATTTGTAAACAGTTCTCATCGGAACCGACCGAAAGCTGAGAATTGTGAAAGCAATGTAAACTGGATAATAATAATAATAATAAATACATTATAATCTCATAATACCTTTGAAAAAGTAAATTCAGTAAATTTAATTTTATTCAATGACAAATAAAATAACAAATTCCGCAAAATAAAATAACAATTAATAATAATAATAATAATAATACATTTTATTTTAGTCTTGACAATAATCATTGAATAATTTAACTTAGTCATAAATAAAATGATTAATTTAATTTGATTTAATTCAATAATAAATAAAACAATGAATAAACTAATTACATTCTGTAAGATGTAGTAACAATAACAAATAATAATGATAACATTTGTTGGTCCAATTGTTTTTTTCTGTTTATCAAAAAGTTAATACATATTAATATAAATAAAATCGTAAATCAATTTGATGCAGTATTATTCAGTAATAAATAAAATAAGTAATAAAGTAATGAAATTTTGTTAAATATAATAATAATAATAATAATAATAATAATAATGATAACAGAAACAACAACAATAATAAAAATAATGAGAATATTTTGTATTTCAATTTGTGAATTGCGTTCTCATTGTCAAGAAGCGTGTCAATGAGAGGAAGTTAAAGTTCCAGAGATACAGAGTTTTGATATTGTCGAGGACGTTTAACAAAGGGAATTAAACATTATATCATAGCTTGGACATGTACTTCATCACCGAGTCCTGACATCGAACTTTGGTCTTCGTCCCTTGAAAGTTTCGTTTCCTTAGAATCCGTGTCTCAAAGTAGCACTCGAGTACTTTGTTATCCTTGCCCGAGGCAGTTCTGGACACCCGAGCAGTTAACCCTTTCAAACTACGCTGTTGCTTATATCATTGGCTCTTTCAGTGACAGGGGAATGAGCTATGCGTTCAAAGTTGATGATTGTACGAGAAATCTGCTTTTGAAAGGCTCGCACGTATTACGTGTCTACACAAGTTAGTCGGTTATCAATTTGGGATCAATTTAGGCAACGAGGGACGAACGAAGGGTTGCTAGTTGAATATCGAGCGAGCGCGAAGTTACGAGCTGATCGGGAATGGCCATGGGGAGTCCGTTAAATGTAACGAAACGATTACGCTTCGATAGTGATTTTTTAGAGCCAAAAAGATCAACGGGAATGACAGCTGGACGTTTTCCCTTGGTATTGGTTACGTAACTGAGTATCCTCGATATTACGAATAACAGTTGAGACTGGATTATGAAAATCTATCCGGATCGGGGCTAAGTCGGATCAGCGGACAGTTAGGACAATAGAAATGTATTATCGTTGGTCGGTATGTCGCGTATGGAATATATAAAAAAAAAACACGGATTTTCTTAATTCGTGTATTTTTAATACATATTTGACGAATATATATATATATATATATATTACACAAGAGAACGAATATTTTCAACCGAAACATTAAACTCCCGATTCGAAATTTTTGTTATCGAACGAACGCTCGATTTTTTTTTTTCGGCGTTTGTTAGCTTGCTTGGAAATTTTTGAATTCGAATAATCGTAGTTCTACTGTACTCGAAATCACTGATAACGACCAGTCGTCACTCCATTTACGAAGCTGATAAAGACATCGCGTGTACCACGTCATACCTCGAATTATGATCAACCATAGTCACGTAGCTTTAACGTTTGTGTCTCCTAATAGTCACCATTAATAAGACCCTCCTGCGTGTGGCGAATATCATCATACCTGTTTACGTGATTGGCACGGAATGTGATTGCCGCACATTCATAACCCCACCGTTATGCCAAAGAAAACTCCTGGCCAACTCTACCCTCATAAACTCAGTCGCAAACTATATCGAGGCATATCTTCACCAACTATCGATCGTCCTTTATACTATCCGGGTAAATTACCAGCTTGAAAGCCACACAATGTTCCTTCCATCATAACTAGCCCAATACGTCTCTTTCACGATTGCTCGTAGTCATTACGATATCCATTATCACCGAAATCTACGAAGCTGAACTTCGCATCCTTGTCACCCAACGAAACTTCCTTTTTTTATTTTTATTTTTTCACTTCCTCGGTTTTAGAAAAAATATATATATAGATATATGTATATGTATATATACTTTTTTGTAATTAATAATGAAACCCCCTTTTCGGATTTTTTTTATTTTCTCGTTTTTACTGAAAAAATGGTATTAGCGTTTTTTGCAATTATTAGTGAAGGCTTCATTATTTATTACGAAAAACGTAATTTTTTTTCATTCCGCTTTCATCTCCTCGTTCTTAGGAATTCGTAAATTTTTATTTGTATTTTTTCACGTTCGAAGTATCGAATTTATTATCGGAACGAAAAAAAAAACAAAATTAAGAGGAATTTTCGCAACGAATTCCGTGCAAATAAAATCCAGAATTTTTGGAAATTGGAAAAAAACTTTTGTTGTATGTTACTCGTTTTAAAATTTCATTGCAAAATTGAAATTAAATTTTGCACCGTTGGTACGCAATTAAATATTGTATACTTCAAAAAAAAAAAAAAAAATGTATTTCACAAAATTTCTCGCGCAAATTCGGCTCCATAAATCGTAGAAATTATTGTTCCGTCGATTTCTTGTTCCGGGATGTATAATTTATCGATAATAATGGAATTGAGAAATTGAAAGATAGAATTAATTGGATTTGACAGTTGGTTTTCAACTAAACAAACCCAAACACATTTCCATTCCAAATTGGTCCAGCGTTTCGTTTCAACTTGTGTACGAGTTTGTTTTTTTTCGGACTCTGCCGAAATAACGCGATTTGTGTGGAAACAAGTCTACAATTTCGGCGAGGCAGGATAATCCCTTTTGCAATTGCACGAGCAGTTACAACAGTCGAAACTCCCGGGTCTCGATTTGCTCAACAGAAGTTTCCCGTAATAATGGGAAAGTTAACACGAATCGAATGAAAGCTAAAAATAATGGTGGGCGGGTAATGAGGCGGTGAAGCCGGGAGAGAACCGAAGCGAAACACCAAACATAATTCAGCTGCATAATTCATGGTAGAGGAACCTAGGTTAGTAGGTGTTGCAAAGGGACGAGATGCGTCACGGATAAGAGACGGAGATAGAGATAGAGAGAGAGAGAGAGAGAGAGAGAGATAGTGGTAGATACGTCACCGGACACGAAAATCTCGCGTGTCGGGGCGCTGCAGGCGCCGCTTTGAAACCTAGAAAATACGACGGGACGTAGATGTACAGTAGAGCCTCGATTATTCAAATTCGCGTGTTCGAGTTTCCACGCGCTCGATCTTGTACGGTCTTCGTACGTGTCGGTCTTTGTTAAGATAGTCCTCTCGATGAAGACTAGTCCTGTAGCGAAACATGTCGAAATAATTATTTTCCGAGATCTCGAATATACGAGTTTAAATGAATTAATATTAAATAAGCTTATCCGAGTGAATACAATTAGTCGACAGTTTATTATAAATCATTAAGTTATTGATTAATAATCATTGCACTGACTCAAGTATTATTCGTTGTTTTATTTAGATTGACACGTGGCAACGTTGCATTTTTTTTTTTTTTCTTGCGCATGCTCGTCTTGGTCTATTATATTTTTACGTGTTCGATGAATCTAAGTCTCATTTTTTTTGTAAAAAAAACTCATGGAATTTCTGTGATACGTGTCGTTTTGAAGTAACCGGAAGTTGGCTTTTTTCCAGCTACCTAAGCAAAATTGTCTTGATAAATTCCAATTTTCAAGTATTCATTACTCGGAAATTCGATTAAAAAAAGTCTCGAATTGGACTTTGAATATTTCTGTGCAAAATTGTATTCGTCCTTTGTTGTCCTTCAAATATATATTACAAATACACGCGCGAAGAAAATCCGTTTTTTTTCTTTTATTCATTTTTTTCATTTTTTTCCATACGCAAAGTGTACCCACTCACGATTATACATTTCTATTGTCCGAACCGATCGCTGATCCGAACTAGCCGCGGTCCGGATAGATTCTCATAATCCAGGCTCTGCTATAATTGCGCACCATACAAATCCTCCGTATCTATACATTTATCGTTCATCTCCATATATTTCACCACGCTCGATGCTCCCTCTCACTTCTTCCATTTTTCCGAAAACTAATCAACGAGTGGGTTGAAACCAAACTAACCAGAATCTGCAAAAAGGGATCCGTCCGTATATGGATCATAGATTCGTTTCATCCAACTCTGTCCCTGTCATTTTTCCTGACTCCATTTCTGTACCAGCAATATTCTACGTAATTCAATTGTTTTTTTTTTTTTTTTTCATTTTCCAATCCTCTACTTAATCAATTATTCGTCATTTTCTTCTTCCCGGCGGGCTTGTAAAAAGTATGGTGTGTCTAGTATTGTTATATATTTCATAAAATTTTCCATTTTTTTTTTGTCCGTCGTTGATTATTTTGTTCTGCATTCGAGACCGAGGGGGGTGCGTGTTTGTGCTTTTCCCACCCATAACTCACACTCGCGCCCCCCCCCCCCCCCCCCCCTCTCTCTCTTCCTTTCGCTATGTTTGCGTCTTAGTAGTTACGTCAATGAAACTCAATATATGTATATATATTCAACAACTATCGTCTTGATGGATTTTCTTAGTGTATTATTTCTTCCCTTGTATTGTATCACTCCATTTCTTTCGTTTTTTCAAATTATATAACTCGCAATTGCATTTATTGCATAGTCATTATTTTATTTTTTGAATGCGTGGAGGGAGATACTCGTTGCTGTTTTTTTTTTTACGAATTATTTAATTCTTTTATTTCTTCTTGTGACATTGGGTGACGGAAATACCTTTTTTTTTCTTTTTTTTTCTAAATTATATAGAGTTCGTTTAATATTTCAATTATATAGTTCGTTAATTTTTTTTGATTATATAGGGTTCGTTTATTTTGTCATTATTTAGCATTTTGGTTTAAGGTTTCGACCAAAGCGTAAATAAATCATCATCATCATCGTCATCATCGTTATCTCCCTCTCTATTTATTTTTTAAACATTTTTTGGTTATTATAGGTTATATTGTTTTTTTGTTGTTGTTAAAATTGCATATTTTTGTTATTTTTGTTATATTATTATTCCGTTATTAATTTCGTTAATCTTTAGATCGTTATTTTATTAACATTTTTGTTATTACGTTAATTTGCCCGAAAGTTTTTTTACTCTCCCTCTCTCTCACCCACTCTCGCGTACGTAACGACCGTTAGTGGTAATAAAAATAGTACCCCCGAGTAACGCGAAAATATTGCATCCTCATTTAGCCAGTGAAAAAAAAAAACGGAACCCGATTGAACGTCCTCGCGGTACGCGAGTCTCGTTCAAAGTGTTGAAGATTAATTGTCGACTGCCGTTGTTATCGGAATGACCTCGTTGTCCATTGTACAGCAAAATTGGACGTCGCGTTTCGAGGATGAAAAAAAGTAACGAACGGAGATAGATAGTAGAAGATATAACCTCAAAACCACGTGACAGCTGAAACGTCTGAAATCATACTTTCTCAAAGATCTTTATTTCATAACCTTTATTTTATACGAACAACCGTTTATGAGAAAATTGGATTAGAAAGTTTTGAGGTTATGTCTATCTTGATACACAAGATTTAGATCTTGTGTATCAAGTTAGACATAACCTTAAAAAAAATGTAAATAATTTTGAGGTTATGTCTATCTTGATACACAAGATTTCGATCTTGTGTATCAAGATAGACATAACCTCGAAACTTTAAAGTCCATTTTTCTCATAAACATTTGTTCGTATCGACGTCAATTGTTTGCGAATAATGTTTATTCGACCATAGATGGCGCACCGTTTAGTCCTCATACGTATTTTTCCTCGCGATTCGTTGACAACCCAATAATGGCGGTATATTGAACATACATTTTTGCGTAGGTTTCGAGTATACTTTCAGCGAATCATCTGTAGATGTTGGTGCGCGATGGGACGATCGAACGTGGGAAGCCGACAGATGCAAGAAATGGCAGCCCTTCAACGATCCGATCCTGGACATTCCGGTAGGTATCTGCGCGCACGATTTATAAACTTACCAACGATGCGCGCGCTTGACAGGCATCAACGTCGCTACGTCCGATACTCGTGTTCCTTCGGCTTTACTTGTTTCTTCCGCTGGTTTCTGGAGAGTAACGAATGTCGGGATCTCGCTCTATCTCTCTCTCTCTCGCTCCCTCCCTTTAGTCGAGTCTCGTGGTATGACAGAATATTAATTGAACATTTTTGCTTTTTTCTGTTATTTCCGAACATTGTTGCGATTTTTAATATATTTTCTGTTATTTTTTAACATTCAACATTTTTTGGTTATTTTTTAACATGTAACATTGTTTGATTATTTTTTAAAAATTAACATGTTTGGTTAATTTTTAACATGTAACGTTTTTTGTTGATATTCTTGATCGTTTTTGAATATTTTTGCTGTTTTTTTTTTGGTTAGTTTAAATACTTTTGCGCTTTTTTTTGTTAATTTGAATATTTTCGCGTTTTTGTTTTGTTATTTTTGGTTGAAATTACCTTTATTGGTATTTTTTTATATTATTATTCACTTATTGTTTTGTTAAACTTTACATCTTAATTTTCTTAAAATTTTTGTTTTATTTTAAATTGACCGAAAGTTTTTCTTTTAGGGCATAATAAAATCTACCGTTTATCATCTATCTATCTTCCTCTCTCTCTCTCTCTCTCTCTCTATCTCTCTCAGAATAAAAAAAAATCTTTTTTTTCATCACCAGAATTATGTTTTGAAAATTAAGGTACAAAGCATACGTCGAACGATAGTTCGGCTTGAAAAACGTGGCTGCGCAATAGCAACCAGGGCTGATCAGATTTGAATAGTAAATCCCGGATTATTCGCGTTTTCAAAATTTTCTCGGCGTGCTCTATCGATCTTTGCAATAGGAATATCCGAACACCGGGAATACCTTGAAAATTTCTATAGGATATTGTGCACGCCTCGAAAAATCCTAACACGTTCAACATCGCGAGCTTTCTCAAAGTTCGCTACGAAACATCGCTGCCTCTAGAAATTTTGAACTTTTTCATTTCCGTGTAAAGCATAGGTATGGCGTATCCAGAAACCAGCATAGGGAATGGGCACGAGATATTCCGTAACTCTGAGCAATACATCCGTAAATCCAGTTGGTCAGCGAATTATATCCATCGAAATCGTCCTTTTTCAAGAAAAACCAATCCTGGCTATAAGGCCGGTTCAACTTTTATTCCGACTCGTGGACATACTCGAACTTTCGAGAAATCTCTATCAATCGAAAAACTTGGAAGTCGGATGTCAGCGGAGTAACTCAAGGAAAAAAATTTTTTGTGGTCTTTGCTATTTTCTTTTTTATCGGTATATAAAAAAAGTTCATTCGTGCCACGCAATTTAGTGTTTTCGGCATAGAACGGATGGAAAGAAAGGGATGATGATGATAAATGTTATTATCCTGTAGTAAAAAAAAAACTTCCGGGCAATTTGAGTTGAAACAAATTTTTTAATGAAATAAAGATATAAAGATTAATAAAATAATAACTAAATAATAATGTAACGAAAACACAAAAAAAAACGCAAAAATGTTTGAAAGATATTCAATCTTACCGCAAGACTTGACTAATGATGGACAACTCATAATAAAAAATAAACTTAAAAATAAAGTAAAAACTAAAGATAGTGATGTAATTTAAGGAATAATAAGAATTAATAAGAAACCAGGAACAGAGTCTTTCAACAAACCAGTAGAATATAAGCTGATTAATCAGAAAATCAGAAAATAAAGAATAATCACAAAAAAAAAATGGAAAAATAAAAAGAAGAGATAGGCGATTACCATAGTTTCGATGAATCCTGTACAAATTTTCAAGCCAATGATTGTTTTTAATTTAAAATACTTTTTCTCCCAAATTGAAGCCATGAAAAGCAAGCAAACCTTCTTCCCGATTTTTCCGATTATAAAATTATAGATTAATAGTATTCTTTTATAATATATAAATTATTATTATATAATAATTGTTATATAAATTATTAATACCCTATTATAAAATAAAAAAAAGAGAAAAAAATCTCACGTTCCAACATTGGAAACTTCGACCCCACTGTCGATGTTTCTATATTTCGATTGTTCTGTTCCTCTTTGTGGAAATAAAAAAAAATCATTTTTGTTTTCGGAATAATAAGAATAATTTAATATAATTAATATTAGTGAGAAAAATGTTAAATTTGCACGACTCTTAATGGCTTTTTAATGTGAATGTTTCCTTGAAGCGACCTCCCCAACGAACCTGAAAAATTGATCGGATATTACATAGAGTTTCGATCTCGCATGCACCAATTACGTAATCACACTTCAAAGGAGAACGATAATTGAATCGCTCTCGAGTGAGCTTAATTAAACGAAGCATCCGTGGGTTTGTTAAAAGTCACGATTCCACTATGTTTTTAGGTCGGCTAAAATCAACGTCGATTCGATGGCGTCACAGCGGAGCCGAGAGTCACGTCCAGGCATTCCGAACGGACTCGCGTTCGATATGCGAAAACATAAACCCGAGGGAAAACGTAGCCATCATTTGAACGAGATATGAAATTCGTTACGTGGTCGAAGTTTTAGCGACATCGAGAGGGAACGATGTTTTCAATACTCTTCTGATTTCATTATTGGAATACCGATTACGTCGATCCGGTTCACCGATGAAAACCAACGAAACAAGAACCGCCGATCCGAATTAAATGATTTTCATTGCCCTCGAAAACTTCGATTATGGAGTAAATCCTTAATGAGATTTATTCCCTCCTGGTTCATTCCTTCTCCGATTAAAAGCACGACGACAACGAATCTTTAATAAAGTTCCGAGAACTCTCCCTCCCGCTTCCGATCAACCTCAAATATTGCATTGACCTTCGTTTCGACATTCGAAGAAAATCCCCCAAGGGATTTATGGCGACTAGCTATTCTTCTTTCTGAGATGTTGAATTTTGAGAGTAATTTATTTCGTTGCGCTTTCGCTGTTTGTAAATTGGAAATCATTTTTAAAAGTAGAAGATCATTTTTCAAAATTGGAAATCGATTTAAAAAATACAATATCATTTTTAAAATGGCAATTGATTTGAAACAAAAGAAAATAATTTAAAAGAAAATTTTTTTTTCTGAAATTTCTCGAACAAATGAATAATAATCGAAAAATATCTCGAACTCGTGCGATACCGTTTTTCTCGAGTGTACACGAACGTCAAAAACCATGTTTTTTTTTCTTTTCAAACTTCATTTCAACCCAAACAAACCCAAAAATTGGCCCAGACCAGTGTTACCAGTGTTATCTGTATAAACGGTTTAACCGAGATCAAAATTTTAATAAATCTGGTGTAATTGTAAGACATACGAATTCTCGTGTTACACCGAGTGTACGGGATCAGCGAGCGGAATCCGTTCGTCCCCTTTTTTATACGCGAGTATTTTCCTCAGCGATTCTCAAACACGACGTCGTGTATTTACGAATCGCAAAGTTAAGGACGTATAGAAAATCGACGCGTGACGCGTGAGTGCAAGAGGGATAGTCGCCATTTTAAACTCGAAATTTTTCAAATATCAAACATTTTATCGTGAAATAAAATCGTCGAACTCTGCATTTACGAATTCTACAAAGACTGATACTGGATTTTCCATTGACAACCCATCCGGCCGTGAAAAACGGATTTCAAACGGTTATATCGATCTTCGATGACACAACCTCACAACAGTAATAATTAACGACTCTGAACATGACCTTGAAGTTTGCAACGTACGAACGCAACGAAAACGATTTTATTTTTATTTTCAATTTTTCTTTCCGTAAATCCGATCTAAAATCACGCAAAGGAGGCTTAGGATTTTCATTTAAAAATCTACTTTTTTGAAAATACGACGTACAATTTTGATCAATAATAGAAATGGAAAAACATGTATATGTTTGTGCGTGTGTGTGTGTGTATATATATATATATTCGTTGCGTTCCGAGCCAAACTTCACCCCCATCATTGACAGTCATTTTTATCGGCCGCGAACTTTGGTTCAGTTTGAACAACGCTGATTCCACCATTTTTGAACAATTGAAATGCATTTCTCGAGCTTGCGCCATTGTTGTCCGTTAAAACGCTGCGAAGTGAAAACTGTTTTGTTTTTGTTACGAGGGGAAACAATTGCTGTACGCTGTAAAAAAAGAGGCACTACACGAAAAAAGAATAAATTATTTTAAAACTCGTTGGGCGATGTATTGTACTATATATATATATATATATATAGAGAGAGAGAGAGAACTTACCTCCATAGCGGACGATTGGAGAACGAACGTTGGAGTTTCCATCGTTAAAACTCAAGTTATATATTTTTTACATTTCTTAATTTTTTATGATTGAAATAATATTTGTAGTAGAAAATGCAATTTTGCGGTTGGTATGCCGATAAAAGGCGACGAGTCGGCGATAGTGGTGCTGGAATCGGCCGCCGAACAAACTGGGCGTGCTGAAAGTTTTTTTGTCCATCGTGCGCGTGGCTGAATCTTTTCACGCCGGATTAGTCACCGAACATGCCCACGGTGTACCGGAAAGCTTTCCGGAACGTTTACTCGTGAATTTCAATTAATTTTTCGTGAGAATATAAACGCGCGACATTTTCCGGTTTTTTTTTTCTAGGAAATTTGGTTTCTCTATTAGTACCAAATTTGATGAAAAAGTATAGTTCGAACGATGATGGAGGACAATCGTGAAATAAGAACTGACTTTTTATTTCAGCGATGTTTACTTTTAAAAAAGTCTTTTTTAGCTATTATCGAAAATGTTTGATCAAAAAAAATCCGAGTATAGTCGTGTGGCGCATGACAATTACGATACTTCTCCTCCGATGTTCCACCTAACCTCAATGTCAATTCGAGCAAACGGTCGTTTCCGAAAAGAGCCAACTAAGGGTCTTTCGCAACGGTAAGTGTACGCGTGCGTAGCCACTGATTAAGCAAGAACGAAAATGGGATAGGAAACGAGATCTTTGGGTTTAAATGCTATGATTGGACGAAAAGGGATCACCGTTAGAACGAAGGACGAGTGGCAAGGTCTTCGCGATTAAGTTTTAGCATTGAATTTACAGGTACGTATTTTGTACAATCGACAATTATACACTAATTATACCAACGCCTCTGCAAGCCCCAAATGCCTGGTCAATTTTCCGTTGGATCAAGATCGCATAAGCTTTCCGACCTCGACGAGCGTGACCTCTCAATTAACGCCTTCAACAAAGTTACCACTACGGATCATGTTTTCACGAAAATATAGGAACCAAAATGTACGCATACACGTGTATGCACGATTTTACGTCGTCGTTGAAGATTCCATTATTAAAACGAAATTTATTCATTGTTTCGATTTAATATTTTTTATCGTTATCCAGAATATTTTTACTTTTTTATCATTATCCAGAAAACTTTAAAAACGTTTATATTTGATTTTTATGTTTATCTTAAAAAATATCGGGACGAAGTAACAGAGAGATGGAGAGATGAACACGAGTCACTGCAATTAGCAATGAACAAAATACAAACCATTAAAAAAATATTTATTTTAATTACAAACACTCACAATCGCGCAGCTTTTGTAGAATGTTTCATTAACATTCTACCCAGTAAGTAATTTTAGATTATTCGAAAAAGTTGTCCACAGATATCGTGAAACGTTCGTTTCAGACAGTTTCCATGGTAGCACTGTTATCGCCATATCCGTAAGATTACTCTCGAGTCATCGAAGGTTCAATAATATGCGAATCATTCGCCACAAATCCATCAAAATCAATAATACGAATACTCATCACGGACGAGCATAAATAAAAAAAGTCGAGAACAATTTTTTAACTTTCCTTGAGTCTAGTAATTCTTTCTCGAAAGAACTACTCGTATGTTAACCTCCATCTTCTTAATCGTATAACCTACAAATTGAATACCAGGAGCGAATAATTGTTGAGCTTCCGCGGATTTGTTTACCAAGTCGTGTCTTTTGATTTCATTCCCTGCGGAGGAATGTTCCATTACCGTGTCGCGCAGTTGAGAAAACATTTGCCGTTGGAATATAAAGTGACGTTGAGCTCTTACACCGCTTCGCTTTTACTTTGATATTCGAGGTTATATCTCGGAGCAATCATCTTCTACTTTTGAACAAATTTAGCGATCGAGGAGTCTAGTACGACTCGGATGCTTTTGAAGATTCACAGCCGTCTCGAGACACCGCGACGTTATAAATTCATCACCTTTCATCCTCCTACGACCATAGCGTTCGGCGCGTCAGCTCTACGGTTTCGACTTACGATAACTCAACGATTCGGTTCTTACAACGTGAAAGAATTTTTTTCATCGATCCTTCGATATGAAAGTTTTCTAGAGGTTTCAAAGGGCAAAATAAATATAGAAATAGCAATTGACGGAGAAGCCTGCAATACTAATAAGTTGGTGTAAAAGGAAGGTTATGTGTAACGGAAATGACTTCACCATTCACCACACATGAGAATACGGAAATTGCGCATCGACCGATAATTCTCAAATAAATGTTTCTCTTGGGAACTAATTTTATGATGCAGCATCCCGGTGGCCAATAACGTACATTTTTCATTACTATCTACATTTTTCGTTTTATTATTTTTTTTACGACTTACATCTAAAGCGTATATATAGTAAAAAATCGTATTTCTGCTTTTTTTTGGGCTTTATCAATTAAGACTGGCCAAAATATTCTTAGCAATTGAGAAATAGCTTTGGCAACTAAATTGACGCCAGTTTCAAAACAACCAATAAAGCCGAGATTCAACGATGTTAATGAAACGAGACTGATTACCCAAAAACCAGAAAAGTCGGAATAAATTTCATTCCTGTTCATTTAATTTTCTGCGAGACTTCTTCCTATGAAACACTACCCTACGAGGATCCGTCGTTGTGCTTTCTATGTGATATCGCAACTGGTCGTTCGTCAATGGATCGTACTTGTACATACTGTACTTGGTGCGAGCAAACTCGGCCACAGCGGCTAAAGTTTTCTCGCAAGCTTTAAAATCCTCTACACGCACTATAATATGGACCAAGAGTACAATTTCACTGTTACTTTTCGCTAGTGTACCATACACTTTCACCGTTTCCCAGGCATTCTGAAACAGGAGTCTCGTATTTCAAAATCGATATTGATTATATGATGATGTAATTGATTATATTGATATTGATTATATGTTAATGAATGAGGATCACAATTCTAGTTACCATTTTAGTTACCCAAACAAACTCACTCGTAAGCCATGACGAACACCATCCATCCCGATCGGATAAGCGTAGTCGCTGGATAAATGACCAATTGACAATTTGAGGGTACACCTTGGATCATCAATCGTCGTCGAGTGTAACAAAGCTGTAGTTGGTTCTACCGGCTCCAGAACCCCAACAGTTTCAATTTCCTTTACACGCTCCTCGATGTAATCTTCCAGTTTTGTGTACGCATCTATGTTCCCTAAGAGCATCGGTACATAAGTACAGCCGCTGTCCAACAAATTTGGTCGACGACTCAGTCTCTTCTTCCAAAGGGCAGTGCCAGGATTGTCCATAGGGGTGCTGTGAGTACGAACGTGTGAACGATAGTTTTGGTGATTTTTTTTAGGTTAAATGCGATAGGGGTGACCTTGACATTCCGTGAGTCCCAGTTTTTAATCCTTCGAAAAAGCACGAAGTCTTTACTTTGTCATCAAGAGTTCGTTGAAAATTCAAGTTTTTTGCAATGAACTACGCAGCTTATTTCAAGGTCAAGCTTTCGTTTATCTCGGTTATTTAAGAATCACACTTATGCTCGAAGATTTCCTTTTTGTACATCCGCGTCAATCTATGGGCATTAAACGTGTAAATAAATAATAACACACCACTCAAAGACCCACCGCGATCTTTAGTACGACCTAAAGATCGCGACAGCTCTGAGATGCAGGTAAATAACCGAAATTGACGTCTGATTGGCAACATCCACGGGTGCACTTACGATGGTTTTGTTCACGTGCGAACTTGCTGAAAATCACCATCTGCGATTTAGCGCGGTGACAGGAAGAGATGGCATTAGCGAAATATTTTAGGCGTCCATAGATATTTTCGACCGACACCAACACTGGACGAGCCGAAACTTTTTCGTTTACACGAGAACGCCGGGTATATGGTCCTGTTATGGCGCTCTGACGTAGCATGATCATAATAGTCTCGACAGGGTTCCGAAAATTCTTCTATGACCACTGCTGGCTTAGTAGTTTTTGAAAATTGCGAAAAATTATACCAGTCGGAGATATACCCCGCGAAAGTTTCTCTACCGACACACAATACATCAGTGCCTCCCTCTCTAGGGTTTTACAAGCCGAACACGCAATCAAAAGCGCGCCTGTCGGTAATCGAGCGATGCTCGGAGATCTTCGGAAAGAACCGGGCACGGACGAAGTTTCCCGACCGCGTCTTCGGCAGCTACACCAAACATGGACGCTGAGCACGTGAATGTGCAGCCAAGTCAGAACGAAGCTTCGAGGAAAAAAATAATCTGAACGCCACTTGCACGTGACGTCACCCGAGGGCGCGCGACTTTTGAATTATTCGAATGCTTATGTACGGTAGCTTATTTAGCTGATTAAAGTATACAAAAAATGTATCGCGCACTCTGATATCTTATTTTATTAGTGTTTATGTTC
>JAPYZI010005456.1:0-13103 GCA_030523105.1 Ophioninae sp. A BG-2022a | reverse complement strand
ACGATGAAAATTTGAAAACCGTTGGTTTTTGATTCCATTTTCCCTATCGATATCTTACATTTTAAGAAAATTCCAAAAAAATGAATAAAAATTTGAAAATTTGATTTCCGTTGAAAGTGAAAATAAGAAATCGTAAAAAAAAATTGCGTTTGAACGGAACGATGAAAATTTGAAAAACGTTGGTTTTTGACGAACCCAATAGAGGATACGTTTTGGGCGTAACGAATCGCGAATATTTCTCGGTGGGTTACCGCGCGCTCGTTTCTACATTTTCCCTATCGATATCCTTCGGAAATACGGTAGACCGTACGTGAACCGAATGGAACGTGAACCCGAGCTGTGTGCGGTCACCAATACTCGATCCTCGATCTTCAGACACGCGGTATTCCTGCGCTCGCTGCGTTTACGCGCGCACGCACTACGCGGCCACGAGAAAACTTTTCCATTCTTCGAGACGAGAAAACTTAACGCGCTTCGAGCTCGGAAGGAGAACCCTCGAGAAACCAACTCGAAAAATATACGAGTTTAAGTGGGCGCTCGTACGTGTATTCGCGTTTCGAGGCATGCGTAATATCCCACGAAGTAATAACCGGCTGATCTAATCCCCGTAATTTTACGGTGTATACAGGGTGTCCCGAATTCACTCGGCCGAAACAAAACGTGACTAAAGTTTGCGGCTTTGGCGCTCAACGTATTCAATTATATTTCTTTTTACCATTTCTTGCTTTTATCCGCATGATTTTTGGATTCCCAAATTTCTTTAGTCGTTTTTTTTCGAATTTTTCTAAATTTTTGGATAATTTTTAATGAATATTTTTGAGTCCTTGTAATTTTTTTAAAGTTTCTACATTCTTGTAATTTTGTTACGATTAAATCTCTCAACATTCGGCTAAAATCGGGTAAATCATCGGCTAAAAAAAAAATTTGTACAATTTTTTTTGCCGAAATTTACCAGTGCTAAAAAATATTTTTACAAACTCGGTTACAATTCGGACAATTTTTTGACGTCTGTGCGATTCGTGCTACGAAAGTACGAAAGTCACGAAAACGTTTTTAGATTTTCCTATTTCGGGATCGGAAAGAAAAATTTACAAGTTTTGAAAATAAAAATAAAATGTTTACAAGCATTTTTTAATCCTAATTTAATTTTGGGAGATTTTAGATATAGTAAAAAAATTACCAGAAGGATTTAGAATCCTTAAAAAAATTACGGGAACTCAAAAATATTCTTTAAAAATTTAACAATAATTTAGAAATTCGAAAACAACGATTAAAGAAATTTGGAAATCCTAAAAATATGCCTAGAACTCAAAAATCTAATAAAAATATTTTACCACAATTCGTAAATCCTAAAAAAAAAATTTAAGAAGTATTTAGAAATACTAAACAAAATGAAAAGTATTTAAAAACGCTAGGAAAAAAAATATTTACCACTAGAATTGAAAAGTCCTAAAAACAAATCCAAGAAGATTGAAGAAACCCTATGAAGAATTTTATAAAAATAATTCAAAAATCGTTAAAAACTGAGAAAAAGGATAAACAAATTCGAAAAAAATGGTGTAAAAAATTTAAACATTCTAAAAATACTAGCAATCGAAAAGACTTTTACAAAAAAATAGCACATCAAAGGAACACCCTGTATATTTATATACGCGTATACAGGGTGTCCTGGATTCTACGTGTACACATATTTGTTATTTGATACGCGCATAGTCGGGCTCCACTCATTAAGCGAGCAAGCTTTTTCATTCCCGCAATAAAGTGCCTCGAGCGTGAAGTGGGAAGGGTGAAAACATTTTTTTTTTTATTTCAAGAAGGAAAGATGCCGCGCCAAGATCGTGGTAGGTAGGTGTCTCGGATGATTCTCCGGTAGTGCGTCGTTTCCTTTTCTCCACTGCCTTTTAATTAATTCCCCAGTGCCATTATATTCCAAAATTTATTTATGAATAAATAAAGACTTTGCGCGAGCATTGTAAAGCGCCATGTTTATTATTTTTTAATCATTACTGTTATTATTAATAATTTTCGAAAAATGATTTTTTTAGCATTGGAAAATAACGAAGTAAATTTTATTTTTACGAAATGGCAACAATTATTATTATTATTATTATCATCGTTTGAAATAATTAATTTCGGTATTTTAAAATAATTAAATAATAGTAATAATAGTTACTATCATTATTTTTTCAAAATTACTTTTTCCACGTTTCAGAACAACGAAATGAATTTTACTGTTTCGAAATAGCAACAAAAACACAACAATTTAATTATATTTATGATTTAATCTTTATCGTTATTTTTTAAATTGTAATAAAGTCATGAATTAAATTTCATTATATCGAAATAATAATAATAATAATAAATATTATTATTACGTCAGAACACGCGATCTGGTCGTAATAAAAATAGCGGAAATAAAAAATAGCAATTAAAATTGAACGAAAATAAATCGGGCCCGAGGAGTACACGGAGAGACACGGGGACACTCGGGAACAAAAGAATATTCGTCCGGGGTAGACGCGAAAAACGCGATTTGCATTTTGAAATCACTTCAGAGAATCGCGACGAACTAAACGAGGAGAGGGGCCGAGGGGAGTCGAGGAAACGAGCGAACGAGAAAGAGAAGGAGCGAAACGGCGAAGCTTGCCTCGTTGATCGAACGCGAGCCTCGTCCCTGCGGATACTTTATCCGTCCTCGTGGAACCCGGAGGGACCGAACTTGGCACGTTGCGTGCGACCATTTTCTATTTTTTTTTTTTTTTCTTTTATTTCCTTCGACA
Source organism: Ophioninae sp. A BG-2022a (assembly GCA_030523105.1). NCBI lineage: Eukaryota > Metazoa > Arthropoda > Insecta > Hymenoptera > Ichneumonidae > Ophioninae sp. A BG-2022a. The sequence goes on along the minus strand of JAPYZI010005456.1, from coordinate 10,323 downwards.
AAAAAGTTGGCAAAATTGTTGGTTCTTTTCCTCATTGGGGTTGAGGTTTTTTTTTTTTTTTTTTTCGATATACTTGAAGGAAATAAAAATTATGATTTTTTTTATTTTTCCGATATACTTGAATTAAATAAAAATTATGATTTTTTTTTTAATTTTTCGGATATACTTGAATTAAATAAAAATTATGATTTTTTTTTTAATTTTTCGGGTATACTTGAATTAAATAAAAATTATGATTTTTTTTTTTAATACGATTAATTTGGCATTTTTTTTTGGTTTTCGAGAAAATAAAAAAAAAATGTCTTGCGAAATTTGCAAACTCGCATGTGTATACAAGTGTAGCCGAGTGTTCGGGTATTACGCGAGGGAACGTCGCGCGACGAGGAAAATCGCCGTAAATCGGACTTTACAGTTACAGCCCCCGGAGATCGCGTTGATATTCCGGGCACGAGCGGGCAGGATCTACGAGCCTTGAATTGTTGGCTTCTTGCGACACGACTCGATCCTATATACCCTCTCCGATCTTCCGTCCTTATTTCTTTTCATATCTTTTTTTTATACATTTTTTCGTCTCGTCGTCATCCTCGTCATCATTGTTATTATTTTATTTTTTTTGTCATTTTTTTTGCCGTGAAATTTTAAAGAACGCTTACGAATAAAATCACATTTTGAAGTTAATTTAGTAATAAATTGCAAATTTTACTACAATTTATTTACCATTTTTTTTAATAAAAAAATATTTACATAACGGTAATTTATTTATAATTAAATTATTATTAATATTATTATTTTTTGTATGGACAATTATTGCAATGAATTTTTCGAGGAAAGTACAATTTTTTTACAATTTTTTTAAAAATGAAAGATAATAAAATATCTGATATTTTTAATGATAAAATGATGATTATTATTATTTTCTTTTCTGCGTGATAATTTTTGTGCAATTAAATTTATAAGAATATACACGCATAAAATTCTAATGTAATTTTCAATTTAATATAGTAAAAAAACAAAAAAAAGATTAAATTTTACTACAATTTATTTACTATAAAAAAATAAAAACCAAAAGATTAGAGTCAATATTCAAAAAATACAATTTTTATGACAAACTTATAATCTATATTATAATTATTATTTTCGTCGTTGCGAAACATCAAATCCCCTGAAAATTCGAACGTACCAATTCGCTCGGCTTTGTGAACGAAGAACGAGAAAAAAAAAAGCAAAGAGAAAAAAAAACGTCACTCTGACCGAACGCTTTATAACTCGTCGTTTTTTTTTTGTTTTGTTATTTTTTAACGCTTTTTCTTCGCACACATGCAACGTTACGTATTATATACGAGTCGACGTCGTGTAACTTGTTCTTTTCCCCCCCCCTTTTTTTTTTTAACTTTTTTTTAATACTTGTTTATCAACGCGTTCGCACACTGGCCTCTGATGAGATAAAATTATACGATCGTCAGGAAAAAAGGGTCTCTTTCGTGGCCAACACAACCGAGCTCGCGACGACTACTCGCTCGTCAGCGCATGCTCAACCACCCACACACACACACATAGTTTGCTCCGCCGAGATGCACATGGCGACGGTTCGTCCCCGATAAATATCACTCAATGACCTTATTCCGATATATGTGTGTGAATATATACCGTACGTGTAATGTGTACAACATATATGTACACATATATAATTATACACATTATATTGATACTTTTGCCCTTTTGCGTTATTATACAGCTTGGCAATAATGGCAATATTTTTTGCATGAACTTTAATCATCATTCCCATGATTATTATTATGGTTGTTGTATCGTTATTACCGCGGTCGGTTTTTGAAGAAATTATTATTATTGTTGTTGTTATTAAATATTCGTATTTTATTATTTTTAAGTTTTTTTTTTTTGTTTTTAAAAATTATCGTTTTATTTGGGAACAATGGGAATTCTTTTTGCACGAACATTAATCATCGTTCCCATGATTATTATTATGGTTGTTGTATCGTTATTACCGGGATCGGTTTTTGAAGAAATTATTATTATTGTTGTTGTTATTAAATATTTGTATTTTATTATTTTAAAGTTTTTTTTTTTTGTTTTTAAAAATTATCGTTTTATTTGGGAACAATGGGAATTCTTTTTCCACGAACTTTAATCACCGTTCATATTTTTATTATTATTTTATTTGGTATTTTTAATGTTATTGTTTAAAAATTAAAAAATACAATTATTGTTCTTTTTTTTATTATTATGTTTGTACCATTGCTGGTACTTTTGAAAAATCGTTTTCTTGAAGAGAGACTCGTTTTTTAACATTATTATTGTTGTTTTTCTTGAAGTTGTCGTTGTTGTTGTAATTATTGAAATAATTAATTATTGATACGATTATAATTTTTTTTATCAGTCGTATCGCTGTAGCTCGTCAAAAAATAATTATTATTATCGATCGGTCATTTTCGTTATGATTTTTTATTTTTTTTCGAAAATCCCTTTTTTTTCTAGATTATCATTAATGAGTCGAAAGATAGTTTTTATTATCGATATTCTATTAATGATAATTATATATTATTTGTTCATTAAATTTATTAATGATTTTTTCATTAATAAATGAAATAATTTAATTTGTTAATAATTTTCATAAAATTATTAATAATTGATTTTTAAGAAATAATTTTTCATGTTTTTTTGTGTATCGTTGATACAAGTCTCATGAGTTTCACTTGCTCTTATCACGATCGAACAAAAATATGAAAATCGATGCTGATTGGGGAAGAAAAAAAAAGTTTTTGCTGGTGGTTGTTCGAGCTTGGAAATTATTACGATATACGCGCAGGACGATACGCGATGGGCAGAGGCGATCGCGGACAGATCCTCCCGTGAATTCCGGGACCAAGGTCTCCCAACTCGATTACGAGAGAGAGGGCGGCGAGGAGGAACGGCAGGGGGAGGGGGAGGCCCTGAAATACGAGGACCTTAAAAGGCGATCCGGAGACTCTCTGCTGCATGATATACTCACCAAAAGAGAGGGAGAGAGACAGATAGAAAGAGAGACTGGAAAGACGAATCTGTAAATGGCGCAAGAAGAGTACCACCGCGGAGAGCGAGCCCATAAAAGGAATCACGAGGAGAGCGCGGCGTCTGCGAACGTCGAAAAAAAAAAAAATAAATTAAAAAAAAAGAAAGAAGAAAATCCGGAGTTCGATAAAAAGGATGAAGCGAGAGTGAACGAATAAACGAAATGGGTCACGTGTGCTCATATTTCTTTGTGCTCGCTTTTTTTAACTCGTCATTTTATTTTATTATTTTTTTTTTGTTTTTTTAGCGAAAACATGTTAATTCATCGTCGAATTGTTTATTCTGTTTTTGTTATTTGTTTTTCTTTTTTTTATTGTAAAGGGACACACGTGTCTGGTTTTTTTTATGTACGAAAGAATTTCTTTTTCTTTTTTTTCGATGTTTTTTTTTCTTGAAAAAAAATTTTGTTTTTAATATACGAAATTGTTTTTTTTATTTAATTTCTGCTTGAATTTTTTTTATTGAGACGTTTATGTTTCGGCTCGTTTCTACGAATTCTGATTTTCGATTTCTTTTTTTTTCTACTTGGAGTCACGTTTTTTTTATTATGCAAAATCATTTGTTTGGGTTTGTTTGGGTTTGTTTATGCTTCGGCTCGTTTCTACGAATTCTGATTTTCGATTTCTTTTTTTTTCTACTTGGAGTCGCGTTTTTTTTTTTATTATGCAAAATCATTTGTTGCTTTAATGAACTGTTTTCCTAATTTTCGTTAACTTTTATTTCTCGTAGAAATATACGCTCTTCCTTATTCTCGATGAATTTTCATGTTGACGTTATCCGTTTGGGTTTTTTTTAGATTTTTTTTCCGTCCACACTTTCGTTACCCAAAATTAATTATTTTCGTTCGAATCTCGCTCTCCCCCCCCCCCCCCCTTGCGCCGATATACACGTATGCCAGTTCTTTTTTCGTACGGCATTCGAGACGAGAGCGGAGTCAAAGCTTTTTGCCGGTAAAGCGCGTACCGAGGGGGGGGGAGTCAAAATTGTGACGAGGCGGCTGGCCACGGCTCGCTATTGTGTATACTCGTACTCGTGTACTAAAATATCGATATGCCCGCTCGCTGCGCAGTCACGAGATCTCGAACGTGTTCTCTCGTGACTTGCAACGCTGGAAGGCTAAAAGAGGGGCAGCGGGGGGTGGAAGAGGGGGAAGTGGGGAAGCAAAAACTTTTGGTTCAGCAACAGAGCGTGGAAACCGGAAAAAGAGATACGTCGAGTTTACTTGGGTTTGGGAGGATTCGGTTGGTTTTTTGTTTGGGCTTGTTTGTTCGGGTTTAGATTTGGATCCCGTATGGGTTCGAGTTTGTTTGGGTTTGGATTTCTCCGTTTGGGTTTAATTCGATTCGGGCTTGTTTGGGTTCGGATTTCTGTTCGTTTAGGGCTTGTTTGGGTTCGGATTTCTGTTCGTTTAGAGCTTGTTTGGGTTCGGATTTCTGTTCGTTTAGGGCTTGTTTGGGTTCGGATTTCTGTTCGTTTAGGGCTTGTTTGGGTTCGGATTTATGTTCGTTTCGAGCTTGTTTGGGTTCGGATTTCCGTTCGTTTAGGTCTAATTGAATTCGGGTTTGTTTGGGTTTGAATTTTTGTATGTTTGGGTCTAATTGGATTCGGGTTTGTTTGGGTTTGAATTTTTGTATGTTCGGGTCTAATTGGATTTGGATTTGTTTGGGTTCGATTGAGTTCGGATTTGTTTGTTTGGGTTCGAATTTGGGTTTAATTATTTCTGTTCAGGTTCGTTTGGGTTTGCTCGGTTTGGCAAGAACTCGGATAAAAGGGAAACGTCCGGGAAAAGCGTATTGATTTTCATTGCCGCGTCTGCTTTCAGTCTAGTTCGTATCCGGAAACTCTTTAGCACTGTGCGTCCGAGAGTGCTCGGTACGCGCGCGCCTGCGTACGGCCCCTTTGCGTTGCGTCTTCTCGTGCGCTCAGCGCGCGTTATCGTCCCTCGTTATCCCCTCGCGTTTTCACGCGTTTCGAGAACCTCGATTGAGACGGCAAAAGTTCTCTCGTACTCACCAAATCCCCATAAACCCACATAAACACCCCATAAAAACTATGAGAGCCACTAAAACCCCATACAAACCCATAAATGCAAAAACCCCATAACCTTGAAAGACCCATAAACCCCATAACCTCCAAACCCCCATAAAACCCAAAAAACCCCATAAACCCCATAACAAAATACCAAACAAACCCAAACCCCATAAACCTCAAAACCCCATAACCTCAAAAGCCCCATAAACCCCATAAATCCCAAAACCCCATAAACCCCATAAACCTCAAAACCCCATAACCTCGAAAACCCCATAAATCCCAAAAACCCACAACCTCGGAAACCCCATAAACCCCATAACCTCAAAAACCCCATAAACCCCATAACCTCAAAAACCCCATAAACCCCATAAACTCTCGAACCGGCGCAGTTTCGCGGCGAAGAAAGATGGCGGGTTCCGCGATGAGAATGGTAGGCGAAGCGCCGGGGCAACGGGGGGTGGGTTCGTACAAATTCATACGAAAACCATTCATTATTATCGCAGCGAGAGGCACCCTCTCGTTTTTCCCCTTTATTGCAACATGTCGGATGCGAAACGAGTCTCTTGGATCGCATAGTTATGCCGCCGACTTTATATATGTATAGTCGACGGGAATATTATACTCCCCACCATGGATACGAACGTACTTGCGAATTCCCTTTTCATCGGGAGCCACCCCGAATCTCGTTTTTTTCTCCCTTCGACTTTTCTCCGTCTCTCTCGTCGTATACATATATATCTCTCTCTCTCTCTCGTTTTCTCTCTTTCCATCTCTCTCTCTCTCTCTCTCTCTATCTCTCTCTTACGATCTCTCTATCTCTCCGTGTCCAACTTTCCTTCTCCCAGTCTTCGTTTCAACGCATCGATTTTGGAAATATTTTATTTAGTCGAAACTCCCCTGGTTCGTTTTATATACAGGGTGTCCCGATTAAACTTTACGACTCGTATAGTCCTTTGGGAATTCTTCATTAGGTTTCGAAAAATTGGTCATTTATGGAGAGCTTCGTAATACAAGGAAAGAAACCTGTAGAAATCCTTAGCTTGAGTTAACATTTTTTTTACCCCCTTAATTTCAATATTTCTCCATGTTTTGTAAATTTATTTTTAGACTTTTTGTTGATAAGTTTATTTATTCGGATAGTGTCCTCGAAAATAATAAATATTGTTGACCGATCGATAAATAAATTAATTAATCAATCGGTAAATAAAAAAAATCAATGTATTCCTTGAACGCACATTTTATACCTCTTATCTCAAGGTCATTTTTCAGGATACTAAATTCACCAAAATCGATTTCTTCACGTATACCGGGTGTCGCATTTAAATAGTCGAGGCTGTATATTTTCGCAACGTTTAATCGATAAGGAACGTACGATATAAATATGATTAAAAAATTAGTTTTATTTTGGACTGGAGTCAGTTTTTGACTAGACAGAGGCTTAGGGCTACGAAGGGCTCCGTTTTTTAGTGAACCGTTTCGAAGGGATTCGTGTCGATCGATTTGAAGGGGTCACACCCCAAATACCTTTGTGCACGCGCACATAAATACTGGCATGATATTTCATCCCCCATGTACATTTATCGGCAAGTACCGAAGGAAGGGCTCGACCCATCGCCCTTTTTTGACACTTCCTACTTTGACGTTCAGCTCGCCCTTTCCCTTCGCGAAGTGCCATTCGATGTCTCCTACCGGGACAAAACGAGGAATATTCGGCGTCCCTTCGAGCCGGATATTAAAAAACCGACAAGAAAGGAAAATGCGAATAAAAGGGCTCGGGAAATGGCAGACGCCGAGTGACGCGAAAAGGGAACGGCCGGATAAAGAAACGCCATTAATCCGGTGGGATCGAGAAAAAAAATCCTGGGAACGGTATTTTTCGGACACCCTGTATATTTGATAAGAAAATTTGTGAATTTTGCATTTTTGTTGCCGATAATCTTTCGAAAATGAAAATACAAATGGATGAGTTTTTTGTTTGTAATTTTGAAATCCTTGAGGTCGATTTGTCGTTCGAAGGTATTCGGACACCCTGTACATCAAGTGTGTAAATAAATGATTAAACATTATTTTTTTTTTTCAAATATATTGATGATATATTAAAATAATATATTAATGAAATATCAATTTTTAATATATTAATAATATATTAATAGAATATTAATTTTTAAGTGTGTAAATAAATGATTAAACATTTTTTTCAAATATATTGACGATATATTTAAATAATATATTAATAAAATATTAATTTTTTAATAATAATTAAAAAATCCACAATCGTGTTTCCCGATCAAATTTAAAGACTCTCTGAGACGTCAAATTTCAAGACATCTTGAAGCATGCACATCCGTCCTCCGACAGTCTTAGGACACCCTGTATACAAAATACGCGAATTACATACAAAATTTTTTCAAATGTCGCCATCTTGAATAAAAAATATGAACGAATCCGTTTGTCCCTCAATATTGAAGATTCCCTGGTTCCGGGACCCCAAAATCGTTCGGGACACCCTGTAGAACAATTACGTCGGGGAGCAATAAAAAAAGGAAAGAATCTGTATTTCTCTGCGAGATAATAAAAGTGAATGGATATTCGCGAAGAATTACGAAACTCCGAGGGAAAGGAAATAATAAAAGAGAGATTGTTTGGGTTTGTTGGTTAAAACCCAAACAAACTCCGAGCGAAAAGAAAGAATAAAAATGCGATTGTTTGGGTTTGTTTGGGTTTGTCGTTCCGAACCCAAAAAAACGCTCCGAGCGAAAGGAAATATTAAAACGAAGTTTGTTTGGGTTTGTTTGGATTTCTCGCCCCAAACCCAAACAAACTCCGTGGGAAAGGAAAGAATAAAAAGGCGATTGTTCGTGTTTGTTTTCGTTTATTTGGGTTTGTCGTTCCGAACCCAAAAAAAAGCTCCGAGCGAAAGGAAATATTAAATCATCGATTGTTTGGGTTTGTTTGGATTTCTCGCCCCAAACCCAAACAAACTCCGTGCGAAAGGAAAGAATAAAAAGGCGATTGTTCGTGTTTGTTTTCGTTTATTTGGGTTTGTCGTTCCAAACCCAAAAAAAGCTCCGAGCGAAAGGAAATAGTAAATCATCGATTGTTTGGGTTTGTTTGGGTTTGTTCGATAAAAGGAAAGTCTTTGAAACAATAATCCGACACCCTGTAGAGGGTACACCAAATGAGACGGAATGTGTCGGACGTGCTAACACGCTCGGTCGAGTTACCTCGAGTCAGTTCTCCCTTTCGGTCGGTATTCCCTCTTCTTGCGGCCGCGGTCTACGCGGTGTGTGACTCGATACGTCGAGACAGCCGCACGTGCGTCTCGCGATCTCTCCAAACTTCTCAACTTACTCGTTCTCCATCTCGCGGATTTTATCCTCGCCGCTTGTTCGTTAATTCCGTCGCAACGACTCTCGACTATTCCCCCCCCCCCCTCCCCTTCCTCAACCCCCTCCACCCGTTTCTCGAAAATCAGTGCCCTGAACTTTCCAGGCCCTTCCAGGCCGGTATCAATTGCGGGAAACACTCGACTTGTCAGGATACCCGTGTCCGACCTGTCGCAACGTCCACCCACGAGATATTTATTCCTAACTCCCTCGAGACACCCTGCACAACCTTGAGAGCCACTTTAAATCGAATGAGATTGCGCCGGAAGTGGCGTCGCTTGTAAATCAACCGGCAGTGAATACCTTTCGACGTTTTCTATTTTTTTCTTTTTTTTTTTTCGACATTTTCATTTTTTTAGAACGTTTTCTTATTTTTTTTTCGACATTTTCATTTTTTTAGAACGTTTTCTTTTTTTTCGACATTTTCATTTTCTTAGAACGTTTTCTTATTTTTTTTTTCGACATTTTCATTTTTTTAGAACGTTTTTTTTAATTTTTTTTTCGACATTTTCATTTTTTTAGAACGTTTTCTTTTTTTTTCTCCACATTTTCATTTTTTTAGAACGTTTTCTTATTTTTTTTTTCCACATTTTCATTTTTTTAGAACGTTTTCTTTTTTTTTCCACATTTTCATTTTTTTTTAACGTCTTCTCATTTTTTTGTACTTTTTCTTTCTTTTTTTTTTCAGTCTCGCGATATTCAAGTGAAATCTGGAACTTATGTCACAACAAACAATCATTGCTATTTTATTATTAATTTTACTTAGTTATAAATAATGAATTTAATGTCTGTCGTTTGTAATAATAATATTAATAATAATAATAACAATAATAGACTACCTTTATTATTATTATTATTATTATTATTATTATTATTATTATTATTATTATTATTATTAATATTATTACAAACGAATAACGTTAAATTCATAATTTACTACTAAGCAAAAATGAATGACAATGAATCAAATCGAATAATAGTTCATTAAAATTGAAATAATAATTATTTGTTGTTGTAAACGAATAATAATAATTATTATTATGATTATTACGATTGCTAATGAAATTTGTAATAATAAATTCATTATTTACGCAGCGAAAAAAAAACACACACACAAGAAAGAAAAAAAAAAATCGGAACCCCCTTAATTCCGTTTGGAAAAGCGAATTCGGTGTATTCTCGAGCACGTTTCATCGGGCCGTTGCACGACGTGCCGGGAAGAGAGAGCGCCGCGAAAGGGAGCGTATTAAAAGTCGAGGCTCCGGCGTATCGTATTCGTACCTACACGGGGACGGGAATAGAGAACGAGGGATACAATAAGAGCGGGACGGAGATAAAGAGACAATGAGAGTTTCAGCCGAGAGAGAGAGAGAGAGAGAGAGAGAGAGAGCGGTGGAAGGGGGGGGGGGAGGAGGAGCTGCAACGGAGGAAGAGAACTCTGCCGTTGCATCTTGAATAATAGAGACTCTGCGGTCTATTTATGCCCTGAAATCAATACGTAGTACACCTACATCACGAACGTGAAACTCCGTCGAAGCGTCGAGGCACACGACGCGGTTGCCCACCCTACATCACGCTTATCGTGTGTGCACGAGAACGCGAGAGAAACGGCCCTCGCGATCCCCGTGTGCCAGAACGCCCAAGAGGAGGGGCGAGGAGGGAGGGGGGGGGGCGGGGGGTGTTGAGATGGAAAGGGCGAAAAAGGGCCCGAGAGAAAAGGTGCGATAAGGATAGGCCTGAAGCTTCCACACGAATGAGGCTACGTGTCGTCTACCTGCGTCAGATTCGAAAAAAAAAATCGTGCACTTTAATAAAAAAAAAAAAGAACATTTGAAAA
>JAPYZI010005455.1:0-10279 GCA_030523105.1 Ophioninae sp. A BG-2022a | reverse complement strand
AACGTAAAGTATAAAGTATACGTTACGTTAAAAATGATGTTTGTGGTTAATGAAGTTATAAAGTGTAAAAGTTTTATAAAAGTGCACGTCCATCATCTATAATCAGAAAAATTATAACTAGTTCAATCTGCTTTTCAAATAACAAAAAGAAACTATTTTATATATTTGTATGACAATTAATCGATTAATATAATTTACAATAAATTTCTTAATATTCCTCATTTGTATGAAAATGCATTATTTAATCATTATTTATCTGCATGGCAATTAATTTCTTCATATTATTTATCTGCAAGGTGATAAAGTTCTTAATAGTTCTTAAATTGCTCGGGATTCTTCATTACTGCAGAAAAAATGGTTCTGAATGATGGAGTGAGACATCTGCAATTCTGGACAGTTTTAAGAACGAGAAAGTCACGAACAAACTATGTCAATGGACTTTTATAGGATCGATGAACTTTGAAAAAAGTTAAAATTGGGTCCAACACCGAAAGCTCGAAGTCCATTTTTCGTCGATCTCTACTTCCGCTTCTCATTTGATATCGTTGAGACCTAGATCCGTTGATGTTTTTCCTATGATGGGCTCTGGCGCTCGGATCAAGGGCTAAAAATTTTCTCGCAACGACTATTTATAGAGAGATGCCCCAAATACGTGGTATCTGTAGATGCATGTGCAGACGTATATTTATATACATGTATACATATACACACTTGCATATATATATATATATAAGTTCGTATCGACGATTTTTCGGAACGTGGACTAATTATATTTTCAGTTGGGGGCGTTGCCATTCAGCAGCTTTTTCAATCGAGAACACACCAAATAGTACAAAAAATCGTCAGATTAATTACTTAATCTGTTAAACCCTGATTTAAGGTATTAATAGAAGAACGGAATTTGGATCCGACAAAAAGTTATTCCAAAGTGGGGGAACCGTGGTTTTACAAATCTAGATCATATTGTACATAATTAATATTTAAAAAGGTTAATTTTCCTCTTTCTGTAACAATCGAAGTCAAATTTGTTTGGGTTTGTTTGGGTTAGTCGAGCAGATATTGAAATTTGCTTGACTAAAGGTTTGTCAGTGACTGTACATCTTTTCGAATAGTGCATCAAAAAAGTTTCAATTTTTAATGAAATTAATTTGTTTGAATTATTTTATTATTATTAACAATCAAACAAAACTCATTTTATATCGATTTCTTTGATGATGACTGATTAATTCATCGTTACAATAGCCCATTGGCTATTTTATAAATTGGATTTAATTCAATCTTATACTTATCAAGCAATTGTTACCAAATATAGATGTTATAATATTTTTAGAATTTGTGGCGATTTACTTTTATTTGTTTTGGAATTATTAACGCCTGCAGATGTTTTCCCGTAAAGAATCGTGTAAAATGAATATGTTTGTAATTGCTAAAGTATTTAATGACAAATTAGAAAATACCTCTTCCATTTATGATTCACAGAACTCTATAATATTATTGTATCAATTATCCATGTTTTATTCTAAATAGCACTATAATTCCTCAAATTTTCAAGAAGTTAGGCGATTTTTAAATATCCATCCAGTACTTCTTAAATTTACACCTTTAAATATTGCATTGTATTTAAATAAAAATAATCGAATAATATTTGCAAATTTGTATTTCTATTTGTTGAATCGAGTATGGAGGTTAATATATATTTTTTATTCGCTGGAAATATAAACTATTCTTAAAAAGCGTGTTTTCATATCTTTCTATAAAAGTGTTCAGTATGTTGAAAATAGTTTGCCTTAAATGATTAAACTATCTCTCCCTTTCGTCTCATGTGATAAAGAATATTTAGTTTTTATTCTAGCTGTATTTCTTATAGCGAGTCTTATAAGATATGAATAAAAATATACTATATTCGTTTTATCAGATATTAACTATGTCGGATATCAGATGTTGATCGGTATAGCTTATCTTATGAATTCGAAATTAATGTTCATTTGTAAATGTAATAATTTAATGTTAGATTGGTATAGCAACGAAACACATATGAAATTAATAAACAAACAATGTACAAAAGTGTACACGCAAATCTAATCCTTTCGATTCTGAATCAAATTGTATTACCATTCAAATCAATTGAATTAAATCACTAACAAAAAATTGTACGAACATTGCCTAAAAATCTATTTTCTTTTTTTTTCATTCTGATGACATTCTTACTTAAAATAATAAATCATTCATCAAAATTTGTCCGAATGGTATTGTCATACATTTTCATTTTCACAATAATAATTATTTCTAATTTTGAATAAAAAATTATTTCACCGTAATTTTTCAATTTCATGATATATTTCCTTATAATTATTGAACATTAATGAAAATGACTTCAGATGATATCATCATATAATTTTTTTTTGCGATAATAATTATTATTCATCGTAATACCGTCGATTATATTTCCTCCATTTTTTCTAATACTATTGATATACCATCTTAGTTTACACAATAATAATTATTATTTATTCTAAATGCATAAATAATTTTACATTATTTTTTTATCTGATTGCTTACATTTGTTTATTCATTAAACCAAATTAGTTCGTACAGTATCATTTTGATCAGTACAAGAATAATAATTACCCATTTTAAATCCACGAGTCATTTTTTAATTGGATTATATCATTTCCTCAATCATTAATCCAAATTAATTCGGTTAGTATTGGCAAAGTTGATCCCTGTTTTAGCAGTCCCGAAGCTTTGATGAACAATTTCATTGGATTAGAACGGATCAAAATTTGGAGGGCTCATACTCTACGTAAATTGAGGGGGATGACTCGAAGAGGCTAGAGTGTGGTAGTAGTATTATCCGGCAATAGTGCGGGCCAAGGGGCCTCGACTATTCATAGCCGTACTAGAACTACATTCGGTGTGCTGCGACTTTGATCCAAAGCCTCGTTTCGCCTGTCGACTGCTGACGTCACACACTGGCTCAGTTAGACGATGAGCTAAACGGGAAACGTAGCTTCCCGTTTTCACAGCTGACGGACCAATGCACCCAAGTCTCCACTGATCAGGAAAATCGAGTTTTCTCTGTCGAGTCAATTACAGTAGAACCTCGATTTTGATCTTGATAATTTTAGATCGAAAATAATGAATTCACGATTAATGTAATTTAAGGAGCACATCCGAGTAGATGCCGAAAATAATATCCACATTTTTAGTATTATTATTACAAAATCGATTTGTCCGATTTCATAGAAATTATTTTATTTAAAAGTGTCAATGTTAAGAATAAATTAATTTTTTTTTGGAGGAATTGAAATTTTTCGAGAAACTTAAATTTTTTTGCAGACAAGTGGAACAGTAAAATCATTGAAAAAAATATATAACCTCAAAATTCATTTGGTTTTATTATTCCAGAACGTACCCAGTGCTGATAAAACCAAATTGATTAACTTATATTTATAGATATATGGTATGTCGTGGTAGAATGATTCAGATAAATTTTTCAAGCTTGTTTTTTTGTGTCTTATTATATACCGTATAGTTAAAAAAAATTAAATTCAAATTAAATATATCTTGTAATCCTTTATAACCAGGTTCATGAAGACCACTTTGGGGTGGTTCAATTTGGAACCCACTACGTTTTTTTACATAACCTCGAATTTTAACTGTTCGTAACCCAACATTAAGATATCATGTTTGCGAAATTTATAAGTAAAATATATACATATGTAATAACGATATTTGCCACAAGCAAACTATTAAAAATCAAAGAAGATTGAAATAAAAACTCACCTTTGTAATAGTTATTTACATGAATGGTCCTCACACTGTTCTCACACTAAGGATCTCTAAGCAAAATAGAGAGCGAAAGGCGAGTAAATTTGTTTTTTATTTGCCTGTGGAAGGACAATCTGACAATGTCTCATATTTTAGTAATTTCAATGATTTTTTTAAAACAGTAATTTCGAGCTGTCTGTAGGACTACGTATTGTAGGACTGCAAACTCGATGTATATGTATTTGTAAAAAATAATATATATTATATTTATAAATATATACAAAATAAATTCGCCCTCTATAACGCAAACCCTTCATATTAATATTTTTTTGTAGAATTCGATAGATTAACGAGTTATAAAAAACAAGTATTTTTTTTAATTTGAACTGTTTCCAAATTTTCACGGTTCCAGTGACATTTCGGCTTTTGAAGCAAATGGGGCCGTCTAGTTCATTTTTTCAGGATTTGATTAGAGCCTACATTTTACGATACGTGAAAACGGAAAATAGTAAACGCTTTGATCATCAAGAAGGGTGAAACGTTTTATTGCCTGTAGTATATCGTATGCTGTATATGTAGATGTATTTTTATAAATTTTTAAATATTGTTTTTGTTATTTTTATAATTGTAAACAATTAGTATCAATAGTAGATATATTAAAATATTTATATATTTTTTATTGTTCCTTAGTATAACCTTTTTAGTTTTTTACGCCCTCTCTCTACTTAATTCTTTTCTTTCTTTATTTCTCTCCCCTCACCTTGCGACCGCAGCCGGTTTCCTCCTCTCTTTTGCACTTGCTAAAGCATTTCTCTTGTGGGTATAGAGAAACTGCGAACAACCAATATCAATACAGACGGTCCCAACTTCGCCTCCCAGCCACGAAATTAGTTTCATCGAAAAATGTCGAAGAAAAATTTTGTCCGCTACCGGGGTGCGAAACCGGAACCTCCCGATCCGTTGGCGAGCACTCTAACCACTAGACTTTTGGATCAGTATTAAAACATATAATTATGTATTTTAAAGAACAATCAAATGATCCGAAACAAAAAATTCGACAGGTTTAATAGAATGCGAAGCAAAACCCATTCGCGTCATAGACTTTTCGAAAAAGTCCTTTTTCACAAAATGATGCCTGACGAAAATGTACATTCATTTTCCGAACAAAATATCCAATCTTTCGAGCGTGATAAAAAAAAATGTAGTAAAAATCATTCTACGTTTTGAAGTAAAGAACATCGTGGCGAACTTTCTAAAGAGTTGGACCAGCTTTTTTTCTAATATTTTAGGGATCTTTTAAAAAGTGCATATAGTTCTGGTGTGTCCCCTTAATAGTCCCCTTAATGATTTCGATGATATAATATTTTCAGAATTTGGAACGTTTCAGTTTCTTAGTTGCCTTATGCAATAATTAACGTCTATTAATTAAGTAATGGATATATATAAAACGATTAAATAATAAATACACATAACCATAAATAAGCACGAAATTACATTATACACTCAATAAAAAAAAAATTAAAAACGGTTTTCACATAAATGACCGTGTTAAATTCAAATGTTTATGACTACTTATTTTCATTGGAAAATTCTAAAATAATTAATGTGTTACAAATTAAAAACACATTTAATAATTATGATAAATTTATAATTATAATTAATAAATAATCACAATCAATTAATTATAATTAATTATATTCATTATATAATTATTGGATTAATTATATTATAATGTATTATAATTTATTATATCTAGAAATATGGTGATGTTTCGGTCCAGTAACACCTTAGATGCATATGCACACAACTACTGAATGATTTAGTGAAAAGTTCTAAGCTAATTCGTTGTAACATTGTTACTCTATCAAAAACTATTGTTCCTTAAATTTTGAAAAAAACTTGTCCTATTTTTTAATAATATCCATTCAGTAATACCGTAAAAAAGGCGTCCCAAATTTGGGATCTTCCATTAGTGACGATGTTTCGCGTGCACGAAAAGATCAGCCCTAAAAAAAAATAACAAAGGCTTTTTCCCCATCTCCCGAAGTGGTCCGGCAGCCACAGAGATCCGACGAGCTGAATAATAACAGTAATTCACCTTCCTGTCCTTCGACCTACTCCCCACATAAGTGTTTTCAGTTCCGGCTACCGGCCCTGCATCCCCCTCCATCTTTCTCCTTTCTCACTCTCACTCGTTTTCCTTTCGTTCCTTTCCGTTCTCCATCTTTGGTTACCGATGACAAGCAGATCTTGTCCCAAGCAGCGAGTGCCTCGATCACGTGTAGGCACAGCACCATTGTACACATATATACATATATATCATCTGGCGTGGTCTTTCGAAGTGGGTCACACGTTGCATAAAGAACTAGCATTTCTTCCGACTTTTTCTCACGTTATTTTTTTGTCGAGTTTCATATCCAAAGAAATTTATTGTTTAAAAAAACTTAATACAATAACAAGTAAGTATTGAAAAATCGTAAAAATTTTTGAAAAACCGAGCACTGATTATTCTTTTATTACGATTGTAGATGAAATAGCTGTGAAATGTTAATATAATTGAAATAATTGATTAGAGCAATTAAATTGCTATTATAAAAGATTTATTAACGCAATTTACCTTTTCAAGTGTCACAAGTAATTCAATTTCAATTTCCACTTGAACAGTCTGTTACTTTCTCTCTTAATTAAAACCTAATTAGAGGCATATTGCTGTTAATAATTTAAATTGATGAATTTTTCCAATTAATATAAGATATTAACAAGGCAAATTTTCATCTCGTTAAATTATTATTTAACTCCGTTATTATTTTGACTCTATATAATTTAATTAATACATTCTGATGATTTGAGAACATCGTTGAACCGAATTTTGATTCCTTGATACAATAATAATGCGTGGATTATTTAATGATTTTTCATTGATGAATTTAGAAGTTATAAACATATTAATTAAATAGCATATAAATTGATTATGGTTGTTTATGGGAAAACAACTTCTATAGACTTAATTGTACAACAAATTGATCCAAATCGCCTCAGATTCTGAATATATTATATAATTAAGATTCAGGGGTGCTCAATTTATTATACTAATTTTTAGATTAATACATTGCGATGGAGAAATGATGAAATAATCAACAAACATTGAAAAACTCAATACGTATTGAATTTTTGTAATTATTGTTTGCGTGTTTAGTAAGCTTGTGTAATTATTGATAATAATAAGATGATCCGAATGTAATAATTAAATATCAAAAAATGTTTGATGTACAGTTGGAACAGATTTACTGCACTCAGAAAAATCAAATCAAGAACATGCGAATATCGTCGAATTTGTCTTCAATTATTATTCAAAAAGAAAAATTAACATTTCGAGTGCTCATTTATTATTAAATTGCTTTTTCATCTAGACTTGTAAATCCATGAATCCTTCCACTTTTTATTAACTTTCATTCAACGAACCGACAAGTAAATAAAGATTAATAAGTAATTATAAATTAAAATTCAATACTTGATTTTATTTTTCATTTCAGAAATGTTGGTGAATATTGTGTATTATATTATTAACCAATATGAGACCTATTTAACTTTGTTTGGTCAAGGTACTATCTCATCGCTATCCTGATGGAACCATTTAGTCTAACTCTGTTATCATTCGCGTAAAAAGATTGGCCTCGAGTTTTAGTGATAGATTCCAGCGATTTCCTCTTATGATAAAAAAAAAATGAATCGAGGAAAAATATGATCGTACTCTCAACGATAAAGCTCCTGTATTGCGCGTTGAATGATTTTTATTCCGGAAAAACTCTGACGCTACCGTGCGGTTACCAGCGGGACAATCTAATTAACAGTCATCCTGCAGAGCGTTCTAAGAATATCGAGAAAGCGGGAAGGACGGTGAATTCGATGTGTCATTGGAGAATCGACATCGTTTTGCTGCTATGACGAGAGAAATAAAAAAAACTGAGTCTTCAACGTTCACTAATAATTACATTTTTATTTAATAGAGTATTTCAATAATTAATATTAATATCTTCTAATAATTTATTAATTATTAATACTTTCTAAACAATAGTCAATTAACAATAGTTTGATATAAATTTGTATTCATTAGATTAATATCATATATTTGCAGAGATGTAAAAAAACGTATGTAAAATGCCTTTAAAATATTTAAAAATCTTATTCGGGGAGAAATCTATTTTTGATAATATTTCTGTTAAAGCAATTCATATTTTATCTGTCAAACATCAACGACATAATCGACTAAAAAAATTATTGGTAGAAGATGAATATAGATTTGACGATTAAATCGCTCTACCGTACGAATCGAAAAATTCATATATGTTGATTCAAAAATAATGCACATTATCAGTTCATATTTTTCATGATTTTTTCATGGTTCACGAATGATGCTGTATTTACTATCGTTCAAAACCATGCCATTATTGAAACATACATTTTGCAACTCCGCTCAACTTGAATTTATCATTCGTTCGTCAACAAATAAAAAAGTAAGTTATGGAAGTAACCGAAGCTGATAGATTGAAGGTCGGAGTACGGCTCGGGTGATCACCGAAGTTAAACAACGTTGAGAGAGGTAAGCCGGCTGTGGTCGCAATAGGAGTTGGGTTTTCGAGAGGTATTGGTCAGGGAAGAAGATATGGTGGAATATTGGAATACGGAGAGATGGAAGGGGACAAGTAAAAAGCGTTAATAGTGGGAACCTATGAGGAAGAAATCACTTAAAGACAAAAAAATTAATGTGAGTCAGCAAAATCCAAATTTCTTTTCGTGCTGTATACAAATTTTGAATCGATAAATCGACATCGTTAAATATCGACATAGTATTCGATCAATTATTCCACAGAAAATATTGACGCTTTCGGTTAATCGACAACATCACCCATGCCTAGTGCTAAAATCACTAATTAATGAAAGCCAATATTAATATACAGGGTTGGCCAAATGTATCAGGCACACTATATTTTTTCTATCCAAACAAAAAATTGAATATCTCCGCGACCAAAAAAAATAGTAAATCTATCTATCAAACGGCATTTTGAGAAGCATAAACTCGGCTTTATTTTCCTTTTTTGAAATTATTTTCCTAATTTTTTTGTAGCCAGTTCGCCATTTTGAAAAGTCTAGTTATTTACGATTTTTGGACCTTGCAAAATTATGTACGAGATTCTGAAAAGAAGTAATCTCATCATTTAATGACGATATCTTTGAACGGAACAGCATCAGCTTTAATTTCTTTTTTTTTAATGGGTGATTTTTGATGGCCGAGTTATCAAGATTATCTAGGAAAATTGCAGATTACCGAGAAGCACCGTACGGCGTAACTTTTAAACTATCAAGTTTAGGATATTTAGTCTGAGGAATAACAAGTTATACATTTTTTAAAAATTTTTCCAAAATTTCTTTGCTTAGCTATTTTTGATTAATGGTCGATAAAAATACCCATAAACTTTTAAAATTACATACTACCTATAAAAAACCGCAAAAATAAAAATCTTAAAAAATGACGCTGGATTTATTATATTGAAAACGTCATTTGATACCAAATTGGTTTACGATTTTCCCCAAAATGTCCAATTTTGTATCTGGATCCAAAAATAATAGGGTGCCTAATATTTTTGGCCAAGGCAATATATGTATAAAAGACCGTGATTGACTGATTGTGATTGACTGACTGACCCATCAACGCAGAGCCGAAACCAATGAAACTAATTACATGGATTTTAGATATTACGTTTATTTCCAGGTTCAAATTACAAAGTTCCAAAATCTCGCTCTGATATCGCTGAAACGTTGCGTAGATAATTTTTTTAATATTTTGCGAAAATTCTAAAAGGATCTTCAGCGACTGGCAATCGTTTTCGAGTTAACTTATTTTTAATTCGATTTATTTTGCAGCACTCCTACCATAGTAAGTAAACCCAAACCAACCCGAATAAATCCAAACCCAAATAAATCCAGATAGTCGCGCAGACCTTCAAACTATAAACTTGACAATTAAATATCTTGAGAATTAGAACTAGCCGCCAAAAAGCCTTACATGCACTTTCGTAGTATACTAAAAATAAAGTCTTTGCAAAATTTCAGCTTTATCGGGGGGGCTTTCGAAATTTTATTTTCCTACCCATGTCAAAATTGACATCGCATTTTTACTGAGAATAGATTGGCCAATGCTTGGTAAAAATGCTTTGGAGCAGGGATGAAAATGTGGGTCCGAATGGCCCTTGGCATCTATATTTTGGCTCCCATGCTTGGAACTTGACTTCAATCAAGTTTAAAACTGAGCCAGCGCTGTGACGATGATCAATTTCTATATGGAACATATTGCCCCAGCATTGACTGTCGTATCGATACAGCGAATGAAAAATTGAAAAATTATAATTATTAGGGGAAAGTAGTACGAGTTGATCCCCCTAAGCGGGAATTGCTGTGAAATACATACTTTTCAAGTTAAACCAACAGTAAAGGCGATTATTACTAGTAT
>JAPYZI010005454.1:0-13152 GCA_030523105.1 Ophioninae sp. A BG-2022a | reverse complement strand
TAGGCAAAAACCTTTTCCAAACACCCCCATTGAACCTCCATAGCACGCAAGGAGCTCACTCTACGACCTTTTGAAATCTCGTGATTTTCGCGATTCTGGGAAAGTGGCCGGGGGGAGTCGAAAAAAATTTTTTTCCGTTTTTAACCTTTTAAAAGGATGTATTTGATCGGAAATTTTCCGCTGATTACAAATATGCTCGCGTTTTTGCCGAAAGTGCAAAATTAGACTGGAAAAATGTGAAAAACCTTTCTAGTTTCGAAAGGCGAATGTGGCTCCCTCTTAAACGCATTACGTTTGTCGACTTTACACGCGAACATCAGAAGTAGAGCTTTGCTTCAGCGAGAAATATCGGGTAGTGAAATATTAAGCGTAGGCTATTTATTTATTTTAAAAATAAATATTTTCATTTCTATTCGTTTTAATGATTTTATTTGCTTCTTTTACATTTCATCATTTTTTCTCTTTCAACGATTTCGTTTGGCATTTTTCTTCAATTTTTTTCATCGATTTTCCGTTCGCCCATTTGTTTTTTTTTCTTTAAACAAACCTTTTTCAACTGATTCGAGAATATTGAAAAATATTTTATTGACGCAACGACGATTTTTTTTCTTCCTTTTTGATTTTTTTTCGAATTGAACAAAAAACGATCAATGACGAAAAAAAATCAGTAATGGGAGGATCGAATTTAGCCCGTGCATTGTTATTCAGTAGTTTAGACGTTCTGCAGCTCCGGAAAAATTCGATTTCATCGATCACGCAAAATATAAATAAATTAATAAATTTAAAAAAAAATTTTTTAATAAAAAAAAAAAAACAATTCGTCTTCACGTGAACGGTTCGCAGATGGCGAACGGAACTGGAACGATAAACTCATTGGAGAGCGTTCCCGATATCACAGATCCTTCGAAAAGACCTTGGTACATGAAAGGTGGAACGAGGCGACCGCATCCGGCGATGAGATCTCGGCGTACCGGAAAAAGAATCGCCATATTGTGGCCCGAGGAGGATCGTTACGATGATCGAATCACGAACCAGGTAACGCACCAACAAATTTTACGATTTGTTCAAAATGTTGCTGAATAATAATATTTATTAATTTTTCTTTTCATTCGTTAAATTTCATTTTTATTCATCCATTTGAAAAATTAATTAATCGAAAATTATTCGTTTTTTAAAATGAAGTTTTTTAAAAAGAATATTTATTTATTTTTCTTGTCAATCGTTAAATTTCAATTTTATTCATCCACGTGAGAAATTAATTAATCGAAAATTATTCGTTTTTTAATGAGTTAATGAAAATTGAAATAAATTAATTAAATTAATTAATTTTTAAAGAGAATTTTTATTTATTTTTCTTGTCACTCGTTAAATTTCAATTTTATTTATCCATTTGAGAAATTAATTAATCGAAAATTATTCGTTTTTTAAAATGAAGTTTTTTAAAAAGAATATTTATTTATTTTTCTTGTCACTCGTTAAATTTCAATTTTATTCATCCGTTTGAAAAATGAATTAATCGAAAATTATTCGTTTTTTAAATGAGTGAATAAAAATTGACAAGAATATTTACATGAATATTTGATTAACATCTAATAATATATTAATCGGAGTTATGGAATAACGATAAATTTATTTCTTGTAATAATTAATTTCACAGCTCATGTACATACCTCCTGATTACAATAGAACAGCAGCGGGGCAACGTCCCAAGCGAATCATGGTACCCCACGGTATGGGGGATGCCAAAAGTGGCACCGAAATTTTCCATCAACTTGGCTGTCCTGTAAATACTTGCGCAATTACGCGCGACAATCCCGAAGCAGCTGATTTAATATTATTCAAGGATTACGTGACTCATACGGGTCATCGACCACCCAATCAGGTATTCGTTAAATTCGTCATTTTTCCACCTTCCCTATTTTTCTCTCTCTTTTTCCCTCCTCAAATCCAAAAAAAAAAAATTCAAACTAAACCCAAACGAGTCCAATTTGGTATTTTTCTTTCCGTATTTCTCTTATTCTTGTCCTCATAAACCCCAAAATTCTTGTTTCTCGATTGATCAGATATTTGAATAGGAAATTTGTTTTTTTTTATTAGGAACGTTGTTGTTTTTTTAGGAATTTTTTTATTTGATGAAAAAAAAATGAAGCTCTCAATTGGACAACAAAGTTGCTGATGAAACGATGCAGTTCCTGATTAAGTGGTTGATGAAAATGACAGTTCCTGATCGAGTTCTTGGATCAAGGATCAAAGTTATCGATCGCGTTTTTTCATCAAGGATCAAAGTTCTCGATCGCGTTTTTGGATCAAGGATCAAAGTTCTCGATCGAGTTTTTTCATCAAGGATCAAAGTTCTCGATCGAGTTCTCGATCGAGTTCTTGGATCAAACAGGAATTCTTCTGACGAAGTGCCTGATGAAACCTTTTAACGAAAAACGTTTTTTCCAAAAGATATGGATGCTCTATTTTCTGGAGTGCCCTTATCACACGCAGAGCGTTAAAAACGCCCTGGTAAATTGGACAGCAACGTACAGACGCGACAGCGACATCGTGGCTCCATACGAAAGGTGGCAGTATCACGATCCAAGAGTAATACAGATACCTCAGACTTTCAATTACGCAGCCAACAAGACTAAAAAGGTTGGTCCTCCTGAGATTGGAAAAAACATTTTTTTAAATAAAAAAAATTAATAAATAAATCATGGATGGCTTTCTTATTGGATTAATCGAAACGAAATCTTATTTTTTACAACAGGTCGCCTGGTTCGTTTCGAACTGCCGTCCCCGAAATCAGAGATTGCATTACGCCCGGGAATTAGCCAAGTACATTCAAGTCGACATTTACGGAGCTTGCGGGAGCCTTCGTTGCTCGAGATCGCAGGCACAAACGTGTTTCGAGATGCTCGACGATGATTACAAATTTTATCTCGCTTTCGAGAACTCCAATTGCCGGGATTACATAACGGAAAAGTTTTTCGTCAATGGTCTCGGGTGAGTGAAGAACAAATCAATTTTTATGTTTTTTTATTTTTAGTTTTTTTTTTATTTTTATTTTCTTTTATTTTTAGTTTTTTTTTATTTTTAGTTTTTTTTTATTGCGATTGTTTTTTTAAATTTTATTTTTAATGAAATATCGCATTTAAGGGACTGAAATTGATGATCAAACTTTGTTCGATCAATCCTTAAAAATGAGGATTCGCTGTTTCGGCTGAAAATGAAAAATTACGTTTTTCACAATTTTTTTTTTTTTGCCAAAACGAGACATTTAAGGCGGCTCATAATCGCGAGTGAAATTTTTTTGTTAAATCTATACGAACGCTAAATTCGAACCCGTATGAAAATCGAAAATAACGCGTGTTTCAGCGTTCTAGGAAAACCTACTCTTACGGGGGTTAACATTAATGAAGTTTCAGCGTTTATTTGAAATCGATCTTAAACGAGATAAAATTGAGGACTTTTCAGAGTTTTTGGAAAATCAACTTTTTTCAATGACATAATTACGGACGAATCAACTAAAAACCATGAAAATTTATGCTTCCATTCTTACGGCTAAGAATTTCGAATTGCTTATTTGACCTTTCGAAAAATAAAAGTCCTTAAGGGGCTCAAAAATAAATATTGGAATTAAAAAAAAAACAAAATAACAATAATAATAAGAACAACAACAACAACAACAAAAACGATAATAATAATAAATTATTATTAATAATATAAAATAATATTAAATAATAATAATAATAATAATCATTCAACGAGTTATTATTTGTTAATATTAAAAATTATGATTATTATTAATATTATATAATTAATAATAATAATATTGAATAATAATGATAATTTAATTAATTATTATTTAATAATATTGAATATTATACTTGTTATTATTATATAATCAATAATAATAACAATAATGATAATTTGATTAATTATTATTTAGGAATATTGAATATTATAATTGTTATTATTATATAATTAATAATAATAATAATAATAAGATAAGGTTACAATAATAGAATGGATCAGCGATTGATCGTTCCGATTGTTTGGCTCGTGACGCAGACACAACGTGTTGCCAATAGTGATGGGAGCTCATCCAACGGACTACGCGAAAAGCGCCCCTTATCGGTCGTACATTCACGTCGACGAGTTCGAGTCGCCTCGGGAGCTCGCTGAGTATCTTCATCGGCTCGACAACAACGACGAGCTCTACAACTCTTATTTCAAGTGGAAGGGAACCGGCGAATTTATAAATACGTACTTCTGGTGTCGCGTATGCGCTATGCTTCACGACGAAAAACCGCCAAAGTATTACAAAGACGTGAACGACTGGTGGCGAGGCGATGACGTTTGCACTTTAAACTCGTGGAGGAAACAGGAGGGCAAAGAGATCGATTACAAGAGAACCTGAGCTGTTGTCGAATCGCGGTGGCACTTTTGATCATTGAAACACGACGAGGAGAAGCTCCACTCTGGAACTTCCTACGGCGAGACTTTTGTCCAAGTTCCATCCATCCGAAGTCCAAAAATTATTAAGAGGACCACTCTGGTTGTTTCGTTTAAGTTACAACTGCCGGATGTCCCAAGATTACGGAAGTCGGAAACCGGAACTTTTGATCATCGTGACACCAAAGTTCCATTCTTTCGTGATGAAAGTTTCAACCTCTGAAACCAAAAAAAAAACAAACGAAAAGGGATATTAACGCGGCGTGGCTTTTTTTTTTTTTACCTTTGAGACGATAAGGGTTAGTTTCCACTCTGGAACTTTCATCGGACAAAATTCCGTCGAAGTTTCATCCATCGGAAGTCGAAAAAAATGATGGAAGTTCCAGGTTGGAACTTTGGTACACTTTGACTTATCGAAAGAATGATGGAAAGTTCAACTCTGAAACTTTCATCGATTGAACTCGAATCGAAGTTCCAAATTGGAAACTTTTCTTCGTTGTTTCATCAAATTTCTATACTTTCGCGAGCGAATGTTTCTTACAAAGTATGGATCGATGAAAGTTCCGCGTTAGAACTCTCATCGTCAGAGGAACGAGCGTTACCGGATATTTATTGGTGGAAAGTAATTTTCGTAATGAAATTTCGAGTTCGATGGGGAAAAAAATAAAAAAAAAAAAAGGAAACTCGATCGCTTCCTATAAACGCGGTATCGTAATATATACATGTTCGTTAGAAAACAAAAGAAACGTTATCCTAAAATGAAACTTCCGGGTTCCTCGTTAATGAGAAGCAGCGACGTAACGGCGATTATGTTGAATGAAATTTTGTTCGGTACTCGGTGAGTGCACGATCGAGGGAAATCCGCGGATATAAGACTGTATCCAAACGTCTGTGCGTGTGTGTATGTATGGGTGTGTTTGGGTTAAAAATTAGAGGGGAGAGAGTTGAATTATTATTTATTTATTCATCGCGTAATTTGCAATAATTTATATATTTATAATAGCACGTTTTAAGTACAAATATTATTTCATGGGAGATGAAACAAATATTCCCATAAACAATTTCATTTAAATCTTATTTTTTTCAATTTAATTTCGATCGTTGTGTCCGGAAGGCAAAAAGAAAAATAAGATTTTCATAACTTTGAAAAAGTAAAAAAAAAATATATATTTAGTATTGTTATATATTTTTAATAAACATATTTTAATAATATTTTGATTATTGAAAATATTTCGATTGATCGAGATTTCAAAATGTATGTTTTTTCATTTTTTTACGCGGCTCTGCTCCTCTCCGAGTCAGCCAAATTTTTTATTTTACAGGATTATCATCACGACGCTCGCTTGGTAATACAGTCTAATTTTTTTTTTTTGTTTCGATTCGCCGAATTTTTGGGGTAGACAGCCGTTCGTTTATTAATTTAATATTGTCCGGTGAAATTTCGTTCAATTCTGAAAAGCCGTTTAGGAAATCCGTGGGTATCTACTATATCGATATATCGTACCGACCGAGCTGGGGTATTGCTCTCTCTTATTAACGACAGACATCATAATCTATAGTTCCTAAAATGAGAATAAACATCGCGAAACATGGCAGAGCTTGTTACGTCAACTTTGCGTATCATCGTTTGGGTTCCCTGTCAATATTTTTCATTAAAACGATTATTGTTTTGTGTTTCAAAATTAAATAGGAATAAATGGACGATTCGGGCATTCAAAAAAAAAAACGAGGCGAATCAAAAATTTAAAGAAATACTGTGTAATTAATAAAAAAGTAGAAACTTTGAAGACATAATTTAAAGTGCAAACACAATGGGAGATGCAACAAATTTTTCCATTAACAAGTTTCTTTTTATTTTTTAATTTTTTTTTTCAATTTAATTTCGATCTTTGTCTCCTGAAGACAAAAAGAAAAATTAACTGTTCAGAAACCTAAAAAAAAAACAAATACAGATTTAGTATTATTATATATGTTTAAAAAACTTATTTATTTTAATAATATTTTAAAAATATTAAATTGATTAATATTTTTATTATTAAAAATATTTATTTAAAAAAATAATTCTTTTTAACAATATTTTTAAATGATTGAATATCAGTATTTTTGTTTTATCTTTCTCTCTCACTCTTTTTTTTTCGCTTTCATAATTTAGACTGCACTTGAGATCGCATTAATCTCCCAGGTGGAATTTAAATTAAAATACACACACACGCACACAGACACAAACACAAAAGATCGCTCGGATCCTGTGATAATTTAAGGGTAAAGTAGCAGCGTATCGAAAAAAAAAAAAAAAAAAAAAAGATCGAAAAGCTCGGGAGAATAATCACACACGAGTATGATCGTTCAGTAATAGCGTCGTAACGAGCAATTCAGTAGTCATCACGAACTGCCAAATTTGTTGGAAATTATTTATTTAAAAAAAAACTCAAATTTCGTCGATAAAATAAAAACTCGCGCGCACACACGAATTCATCGTTAATATTTTCGTTGGGCCCAAGAAACATCGAGTTTCTCGCCACTTTGTAAATATTTCTTTGATAGGAAAACAAAAACAAACAAACAAACGAGCTCAATTACGCAGCACGCGCACACAACGTCAAGGACGAAGAGCGACAACGAACGATAAAAGTATTTTTCGAAAATTGGGCTTAACGCTCGATGATATTCTGTCTCAAATTGTTCATCGACTTTTTTTTTTTTTTACGTTGCATACATCGTGACACCAAAGTTCCATTCTTTCGTGATGAAAGTTCCAACCTCTGAAACCAAAAAAAAACCCAAACGAAAAGGGATATTAACGCTGCGTGGCTTTTTTTTTTACCATTGAGACGATAAGGGTTAGTTTCCACTCTGGAACTTTCATCGAGCTAAATTTCATCATCGTTCCACCAAAGTTTCATTATTTCGAAAGTGGAATTTTCATATTTTCTGTTGCACAAAAAACAAGCAAAATGCGCACACCTTTTTTCCTCATTTCACTCGTCAATTTCAAGATTGTCGAAAATACGAAAAAAAGAAATATCGAAGAATGGGGGTGTGTAAAAGTGGGAAGAAAGTTGATTGGCCAGAATGTGGGCCGTTAGATAATGAGTATGGGAAGTGCGTCCATCTAGTGATTTCATGTACGAGTCGAACTTGTTACCAAAAAATAAATAATCGAATTCGCCATCATCGAGGTGGATTGAACAAGCAAAGTACAGATTAATAAATACTAATTTATCTCTGCGGAAATATTTAATAGTAAACCATTAATTTCTTCATTAATTATTTAAAATTAATTCCGCAGAAATAATAAAATATTTATTTATAAAAAAAAATCAATTTTTTGTATCTGTGAAAATAATTGCAAATATTTCAAAAATGAATCTTAAATATTTGTATTTTATTTAAATACATTTTCAATTCAATTGCTTTTTTTTTTTATAAAAAAATTCTATTATTTCCAATTCGTTTTTTCTTAACAAAAAAAAAATAATTTTTCTTGCACAAAGAATTCTTTACTTTCTTTTAAAAAAATCCATATTTTTTATTCTTTCAAAAATCATTTTCTTTTTCATGTCTCATTAATTTTTTGATTCAAACAAATTTCCGATGGAATATTCATCGTCTCGTACAATTCGAAATTGAAATTTGAAAATCGCATAATTCAAAATAGTATCCTCGGCGTTTCAACAATTTATGTCACATTGGACCAATCGATGATGGTGAATTCGTTTCGAGTAATGAAAGGGAGATAAACGTACGCGACGTGTGGAGTGTGATGAGGCCTTGAGTGGCTTTACACGATTGGTGCTGGCTTATGGTGCATATTGAATTAAACGTGAATGGAATGAAAACAAAAAAAAAAAATCCATACGAAACATAGATGTATCTTTAGTGAAATGCAAATGCGAATCGATTTTAGATTCGATCGACGTGCAATGAAAAAAGAAAATTTAAAAAATCCAAGAATTATACCTTTAGCGAAGTGAAATAAAAAACGAATTGTTTCGTTCAACGAGTATTATTTGATGATACGAGTTATCGCGTATTACGTGTATTTCGTGAAGAATTTGATAGCTCGTAGTAAATAATCTAGGCACTAGATCGACTCTGTAAATATTAGCTTTAAATCTTCATTATTTACGAAACATTGTAAACTATGTTATTAATATCGCAATTAAACGTGTAACGTCGAAGAGAAGAGGGGAAAAAAGAAGAGTGCGTTTGTTGAAACGCGTGACGAATAAAATGATCGATTTATAGAGAATTCGTTGTTTTTTTTTCTCCCTTGATAACGTGAATTAAGGGAATAACGTGAATTAAGGGAATAACATTATTACGTGACACACGAGTGCGAGAGAGATAGTCGAAACGTTTCAAACCGTGATTACTCAACAATGAAACGTTTTAATCGAAAACGGTGACCGGAGGGACTTCGGTGCCATCGTCCTTAATGCACACAACAAATTTCGTACCGATCCGTTCAGCCGTTTCCGAGAAAAGTGCGTTCAAAATTTCGAAGTGGACGGTGGCGCGTTCTCGGTTTCTCCTCGCGATTTCTCAAGGATTAAACATTTTTGTGCAAAATTATGAGTAGGAGGCTTTTGGTGCCATCGTCCTTAATGCACACAACAAATTTCGTACCGATTCGTTCAGCCGTTTCCGAGAAAAGTGGTTTTAAAGTTTTGAAGTGGACGGTCGGGCTAAAAATTCGTCCGAAATCGTACGTGTTCAGTATTATGAATAATTGAATTCATTGTAAATTAATATTTGAAAATGTGTTTCAATAATTATACATTTTTATTTATATTATACATTTTTACAAGTTAAAAAAAATAATTATACATTTTTATTATTTATAAGTATTTAAATTTGGAATAAACGTTTGGCTGAATGTAACATGAATTTGTCTTCGCGTTTTGTCTGACCTAAATTAAACTACTGCTCGTTTGCCAGCTCCTGCTCGTCCCGCAACTTTTTCCCCACAACTCGAACCCTCTCGCTCGGAAAGTATGTAATTATTTTCAAGAGACTTGAATTCGCAGCCACGTGTCGACGTACCAACGCTCGCATAAATTAAAAGCTCCTGGATCTGACGATCGTAACGTAGAAAAAGCAAGCACGATAACGATAATTATTAGGAGTTCAAACAAAGTCTTGGAATTTTTTAAAATTTTAATCATAATTTATTTATGGGAGTTTCGTGTCCATGGAATTCGATAGAATTTCTACTTCTAGGGGTTCTAATAACTTCTCGGGATTTTTTTTTTCATTACATTTCTATAATTTGTTTACTCGAAAAAAAACAAAAGGAAAAAAAAAAACAAAAATTAAAAGTACCTGTTAATAAAAAATAATGAAAATACTTACTAGATTTAATTTCAAATTTTTTAAATTTAATTATTCAGTAATTGTTGGCATATGAATTTATCGAGTATGAGAATTTCGCGTTTATGGAATTCCATGGAATTTTTATTTCGAAGAAATTAAACAAACAAATAATTTATTGGTTCAGTCAGCTTGAAAAATTATGATTTTTTTTTTCATTATGATATTTTTCAAAAATTCGAAATAAGTTATAATTCAAATAATAAAATAAATAAAATAAATAAAATAAAAACTTAATTCAACGACTTAAATAACTCACAAAAAATGTGTCATTTATTTAAAAACATCTTCGGAAAAAAAAAAAAAAAAAAAAGTTGAAGTAATTTAAACCAGACTGGACAACGACGAGCTATTATTATTATTATATTTCTATAACAAAACATTTTTAAATAAATCGCTGCATCGATTATTCGACGTGTAAACGTTCGTGGCGGGAGTTTTTTTTTCCATGGGTTGGTTAAGTAGCCCTTGATATGCTTCGGCACTTACGTATAGGCGTGCTTTGTCGATGAGGTTGAGGCGAGCTTTTTGTCGGGCTCATTGGGGGTCTTTTCCAATGGCTCGTTAGAAAGCCAACTTGTATAATGACACGAGGCTAATGTAGCGTGACGATCGAACCGGGAGTATGACCGGGGTGAATACACATAGAAAATTGCAGCATGCTTGGATGATCACACACACTTTTTTTTTTCTTCCTTTTTTTTTCTGTTTTTTTTTTTTCTTCTTTTTTTTCCCCTCGCCGGCCTGCTCGTAAGCTGAACCAACAACCTGATAATCGACGGCCGATTTACTCCCGCCGAGCTTTCTTCGCGTTCCCTGTTTTTTTTTTTTTTTTTTTTTTGGTTTTTTTTCCCTTCTCTTTTTTTTTTTCATACGTTTGGAAAAAAAAACGATTGGGAGGAGGGAAGTTTCCTTTGTGAAGAAATATGGCACGGGAGAACGGACGGTAAACGCTTTTTAACGGATGGACGATTACTCTTTCCGCGCTGATAAGGCAATCGGTAATTCCTTCACGGTTAATCAATCTCTCGCGTAATCAACCTAGCATCGCGATATTTTTGTCTCCGGGTTTTCTGGTGGCGCGTTTCGCTTCCAATAATCTTTTTTAGGTTTGTCTATTATGTTCGGATTATTTGGAATTTTTGTATTTTGTTGTTGTTGTTGTTGTTGTTGTTTTTTGGAATTTTATTGTTATTGTTGTTGTTATTTTTTTTTGGAATTTTGTTGGTATTTTTTTTGGTGTTATTTTTTTTTTTAATTATTTTTTGGCCTTTTTTGGTTTTTGTAAAACAAACCCAAACCAACATTTTGTTTTTATTTCGTGTATCGAATATCCATGATATTTGGATTATTCGGAATTTTTGTTCGGGCTTTTTTTTATAATGTTTTTTTTTTTTGTTAGTTTTCGATGATAATTGCGAATCAAACCCAAACGCGAGTAAGCTAATTATTTTTTAACAAATATTTGTTGATGAAAAGAAAATTTAAATGAATAAATAGTCATTTTTAAAAAGTAAATTAAAATTTTATTTTCATTAACTTTTTAAAAAATACTGGTTATTTTTTTAGATTTTAATTTGTCAAAAATGTTTAAAGTTTACTACTGTACGATGTATGGGGATTGAACAAGTAACCCAAACAAACCGAAACAAATTTGAATCTACAATTTCCAAATATCTTGATCGGATCTGAATAATTCGTCGTTTTTTTTAAATTTTTCATCGGAAACGTCGGTGGAAAAGCAAAAGAAACGAAAAAAAAGAAAGAAAAAAAAAAAATGAAAATGAAAATGAAAGTACGAAGACGTACTTTTCTCAATATCTATTGAATCGGTTCGTCCGTTCATGGCTAGTAGCTAGTGATCCAATGAGAAATGGGATTGCTGTTGTATACAGGGTGACCTATTATTTGATTACAAAATTTCGATTTATTTTTCTCGAATTTATTTTTATTCTTAAAGTTGACGAATCCATATTTTCGAAATTCGCGTAATTTAAAAAAATCAAACATCTCAATCGTATTATTGGGCGAGTGTTTAAAAAATCAGCAAAGTTTCATTAAATTTTCAAATTTAATTAATAAATTCATTGTTCCATCAAGAATTATCAATGTACCTGAAATTTTGTCGGTTTTTTAAACACTCGTCCAATAATACGATTGAAATGTTTGATTTTTGAAATTACACGAATTTCGGAAAAATTCATTCGTCAAATTTAAGAACGAAAATTATACGAAAAAAATTATAAAAAATATCGAAAAATTAAACGAAATAAAAATTCGGAAAGAAAAAACAAAAACAGATTGTTTTCTAAATGTTTTTCGTGAAAAACAAAAAATTGAAAAATTATCTAACTTACCAATTTTTGATATTTACATAATGTTTTTTTTTTTTTTTTTTTTATATGGGGATTTTAGAATTACTCGTTTCAAGTGATAAATCGAATAACTCGGTCACCCTGTATATCATAAATGTCGCAGAAGAAAAAAAAAAAAAATATAAAAAAAAAAAAAAAAAAAAAAAAAAAAAAAAAAAAAAAAAAAAAAAAAAAAAAAAAAAAAAAAAAAAAAAAAAAAAAAAAAAACGAGCAAGGTAGACCGAATTAAATTTCCACTGTTTACAATCCGTTTGAAACGGCAACGATTTTTAAAAAACCGAAAAATCATGACGGGCCGATGGGATGGAACGTCATTGAATTTATTGAAAATGAGATTTCAGGAAAAACGTATTCCCCTCACAGGACAAGCTTATTGTATTAACTATGAGTAGAAATAAAACGAAGCCGAGAGGGACGAAAAAAAATGTGATCGAAGTTTGAGTAGCAAAAAATCAACGAAATTTTTTCGTAAAATTGATCATTTTCGTTTTTACAAAAAATCGCTATTCGGAAGTTTGGGTTTGTTTAAAATCGATAGTTAAAAATCATAAATTGTTGCAAAACGAATGGAATTGAATTGTTTGAAAATTCTGAAAATATTGTATTACCAATATTGTAATTTGGAATTTGTAATTTTAAGGAGCGTGGGATTGATTGGGATTACTTTTAAATAAATAAACGTTGCGTCGTCGCGTTTTTCGGAAAATTAACAAAATAGTTACAGTTTTATTTCAAACTCAAACTTTGCAAAATAGTGAAAGTTACAAATTAGAAAATAGTGTACAAGTTACGATTTACAGTTACAATTGTGTAAAATTTACAATTTGCAGTAACAATTGTGTAAAATTTATAATTTACAGTCACAATTGTGTAAAATTTACAATTTACAGTAACAATTGTGTAAAATTTACAATTTACAGTCACAATTGTGTAAAATTTACAATTTACAGTCACAATTGTG
>JAPYZI010005453.1:0-11444 GCA_030523105.1 Ophioninae sp. A BG-2022a | reverse complement strand
GATAATAGTAGTTTCAGTAATAGTAGTTTATTTGTTTGGGTTAATAGTAGTTGTGGCAACAGTAGCGATAATAGTAGTTTCAGTAATAGTAGTTTATTTGTTTGGGTTAATAGTAGTTGTGACAACAGTAGCGATAATAGTAGTTTCAGTAATAGTAGCTTCAGTAATAGTAGTTTCAGTAATAGGAGTTTATTTGTTTGGGTTAATAGTAGTTGTGGCAACAATAGCGATAATAGTAGTTTCAGTAATAGTAGCCTATTTGTTTGGGTTAATAGTAGTTGTTTTGGGATAATAATAGTTGTAGCGATAATAGTAGTTATAGTGATAGTAGTGATAATAGTAGTTTCAGTAATAGTAGTCTATTTGTTTGGGTTAATAGTAGTTGTAATTGGGATAATAGTTGTTGTAATTAGGTTAACAGTAATTGCTGTGGGATAATAGTAGTTGTAATAATGATAGTTGTGGCGATAATAGTAGCTATAGTAATAGTGGTGATAATAGTTGTTTCTTGTCTTATTTTTCTTGCCGGTGTCGTTATTCCTACTATTAGTTAGTAGCAGAAATCTATACATGATTAGTAGTAATAGAAATCTACACTATATATATTTGATTCAACTATCTATATAGTTGAATCAAAATGTTATTTCTACTATTTCTATTATTGTTATTTCTACTATGTATTGTAATTGTTGGTATCCCTACTATGGATTAGTAATATTGTTGTGCCTACTATTCGTTAATAGTAATCATTGTAATGCCTACTATTCCTTGATGTTATCAATAGTTATTTCTGTTATTCTTTAATAGTGGAATTTTTTATTACGATTATTGAGGTTATAGTGCTATTATTTATTATTTTTCCTATTATTGAGATAATAGTGTTTTGGTTATAGCGTTGCTCTAACTATTATTTTGTAGTAGATCTATTAATAGTAGCAACTATCATAGGAGGAACAATAATTCGAACTGTGAAAATTCTTGAGGGAGTAAACGAGGCTCGCCGACTCACCGCTGATGGAGAAAGTCGAGTCCTGAAGATTCCTCTGACCTTCGAGACGAGGACCCTTCGACGAGGGAGTGACCACCGCCGAGTCCGGCAACGTCGGGACACAAGAGACCTGGGGCAATTTTGGCTTGTGCTGGACCTCGTGAGTTCCGTTCGTCTGAGTGACACGAGCAGCGGCCGCGGCCCTCGCTGCCTCTCGCGCCTTCGCGATCGCGGCGTCTTCCTCCGCGTATCGCTTCGCATCCGCTCCCGTTCGCGCAACACCTCGAGGCCGCTGCCGAACAATTTTTTAACAATAAAAACGAACACATTCATATAACTTTTCCATTCAACATCCGCGTCTGTCTTTAATTTTTTCTTTAATTTTTGTAAAATTAATTTTCATCAAGTGATTTATTATTAAAATTTACTTTAATGTTTTTTTTTAAACTTGCGACATTGACTGGAAATTTTCTTTAATTCGATGTTTATTCGAATTTTTCTATTATTCGATATTTTTATTCGAACTGTTTATCATTCGAATTTAATCGAATTGTTTATCATTCGAATTTAATCGAATTGTTTATCATTCGAATTTAATCGAATTGTTTATCATTCGAATTTAATCAAATTGTTTATCATTTGAGTTAATTCAATTTTTGTATAATTCGAATTTATGCGAATTTTTTATCCTTCGATTTTTGTATCATTTGAATTTATTCGGATTTTTTAATTCGAATTTATTCGAATTTGTTATTATCCGAATTACACGAATTTTTTGTTATACGAATTTATTCAAATTTTGTATTATATGAATTTATTCGGATTTTTTTATTCGAATTTATTCGAATTTTTTATTATTCGAATTTATTCGAATTTTTTATTATTCGAATTTATTCGAATTTTTGATTATTCGAATTAATTCAAATTTTTTATTATACGAATGTATTCGGATTTTTTTTATTCGAATTTATTCGAATTTTTATTATTCGAATTTATTCGAATTTTTTATTATTCGAATTTATTCGAATTTTTGATTATTCGAATTGATTCAAATTTTTTATTATACGAATGTATTCGGATTTTTTTTATTCGAATTTATTCGAATTTTTGTACGATTTGAAATTATTCGAATGTTTGATTATTCGAATTAATTTCATTTAATTTTTTGGTATGTATTCGAATGTACCAAAAATTGTCTATAATCGTGGGATCCAATAAAATCCCATCACGTACCTTTTCACGGTCCTCGATGAGATCGTACACGTGCGGAGGATAAATTGGCGTCTCGACGAATTTTCCATAGCCGTGGACAGCCTTCACCTCGCAGTCGTCCACGCACACTCGACCGTTCACGATTACGTACTCCGGTACGCCGTGAATCTCCATACCCTTGAGTGGAAAAAAAAAGTCCGATGGATCTTTAATCCCGCTCTCTTGACGCTTTTGTAAGACTGGACCGTGCGTGCGTTTTTTTTTTTTCGAGGATGAGGCGATTTCAAGAAAATATATTTTCAGAGATTCTTATTTTTAGGGTTACGTAATTGAAGTCTAATACGCAATTACATAACCCCAAAAATTATGGTTATATAATTGTCTATTACTATCCTTATGATTATTCTTACCAATATTGATCATTATTTAATAATATTAATTCTCATAATATTTATTCAAATTTTATTTTAAAAGAATATATATGTATGATAGTAATGATTAAATAATAATAATTTTGAATAAATAAAAGTTAAAATCGATAAATAACGATCATTAATGAATAAATGAATAATCAAACATAATTAAGAATTAAATTATGACTAATAATTAAATATTCGTTTAATTAGGAGTTTTATCATTAAAAATTGGTTGAAATATTAGCTAATAATAAATAATAATTAAAAAGGATAACTTGGCAATAGGCAGTTGCTAATTTAGTTCTAAAAATGTATAATATTCATTAATATTGCAATTACATTATTTTCTGCAGTTAAATAAGTAAAAAAATATTTCAATTAAAATTTTTTCTGCAATTAAACAATAAAAAAAATATTATTTTTTAAATGATTTAATTGTTTGGGTTTGTTTGGGCTGTATTGAGATATTTAATTTTTCTGCAATTAAATAATAAAAAGAATATTTCAATTAACATTTTTTCTGCAATTAAATATAAAAAAAAATATTATTTTTTAAATGATTTAATTGTTTGGGTTTGTTTGGGTTTTATTGAGATATTTAATTTTTCTGCAATTAAATAATAAAAAAAATATTTCAATTAAATTATTTTCTGCAATTATAATAATAAAAAAACATTATTTTTTAAATGATTTAATTGTTAGGGTTTTTTTGGGTTTGTTTGGGCTGTATTGAGATATTTAATTTTTCTGCAATTAAATAATAAAAAGAATATTTCAATTAAATTATTTTCTGCAATTAACTAATAAATAAAAAAAAATTCAATTAAATTATTTTCTACAATTAAATAATAAAAAAATATTATTTATCAAATTATTCAATTATAGAAAATAATATAATTAATTCCAATTGCTATTTTTCTGTGTTTACGAAATCCAAAAATATGTGTTGGAGTTTTATAAAATCGTGGAAATTAAAAAAAACATTTGTTCGAGTTCAGCAGAGGTTCTTGATCCTTTTTACGAAGCTAGACACATACTAGAGAAGATAGTTTTCTTCCGCACCTCGAAGATATTAAAGTCGACGGCCTGAACGTGAGTCTCGGCGGAAATGGTTCGTTTCCTGTTGGGATCCCACACGACGATGTCCGCATCGGAGCCAATCGCGATTACGCCCTTTCGGGGATAAAGATTGAAGATTTTGGCGGCGTTGGTGCTCGTCACCGCGACGAATCTCGATGGATCCATGATACCCGCGTAGACGCCCTTCTCCCAGACCACCCCCATTCGGTCCTCAACACCGTTCACACCGTTCGGTATTTTTGAGAAGTCATCCTTACCCAGCGCTTTTTGATCCGCGTTGAATGTACAGTTGTCGCTACCGGTCGCTTGCAGACCGTCCCTGAATTCGAATCGTCATTCACGTGTCAGCGTTGCACTTTCAGCCAATATTGGAGAAGGAACGAAAATTCTTTTTTTTTTTTTTCTCGATTGATTTGAGAATTTTTGAAACAGCTCAAACAACAGAAAAAATGGAAATTCGAATTTTAGGATTTCTTGGATTTATCGAATTTTGTTTACTTTTTGAATTCGTGAAGACATTTTTTTTTTAATAAATTTATTAGAATATTTGTGTTTTACGAATTTTTTGTTTTACGTATTTATTATTTTTCGAATTTATTCGATTTTTTGAAATTAATTCGATTTTATTTGTTATCCAAATTTGTTCGAATTTTTTTTTCTTTTTTTGAATATATTTGTGCAGCTTTTTAGAAAACGTTCTCGAAGAGGGAAGTATCGGAAGTTTTTTTTTTTTTTTTTATTAGGAAGAGGCAACGATTTTATCAACATTTTATGAGTATTTTTTTTTCTACACGTCAGTAGTAGAAAATTTCTTAATTTATCGATAGAGAATTTTCGATCAAAGATAACTAGAAAATTAAACTAGAATATGAAATTTCCATTAAAAAATCGAGTATTAAATCCTTGTGAAATTTCATAAAAATCAATATTCATGAAATCTCCTCAATAGAAAATGTTATCAAAATCTTACAAGTAAAAAAATGTTATTAAAATTTTATCAAGAAAATATTTTATCAAAATTTAAGGGTAAAAAATTCAAATAAAATGTCACAACTATTAAATTCAATTACAATTTAATCCGTAATAAGTTTCAACCCAAACATTATCAAGTTTATATAAAGTATCGAAGTTTTGCAAATAAAAAAAAATATTTCCAAATTTCGTAAAAAAAAAAAAATAAAAAAAAGTAAAAAATATTTTCACCCCATATCGCCCTTCATAATTTCCACAATTAAATTGCCACTTTTCAGAAAGGTCTAAAAAATTGTTTATCTCTATTCCCCTTCTTCGTACGAATCGAGTGACAGATGGTTTCAAATGAACAAGTTTTACAGTTATTTTCTCCTCGTATTTGTCTCCGCTTGACTTATTTATTTAATTGCTTCGAAATGGATTGAGATTTGTCTTCGATGTTTTATGTTTTCATTGTTTGGTATCCCAGCATTGAGTGTATAAAGTTAGTAGGGATAAAATTTGTTCCATAATGGAGCAATAAATATCTGTCGTGGTTTAACAAGACCGAGGGGAGTTTTCCTTTGGCCGCAGACTTTGGAGTAGAAATATCGTCTTAGATTGGTTTGATAGGTTGACACCCTTGGCGCTCTTTCTCTCTCTCTCTCTTTCGATCTTTCTCATTCTTCCTTCGGCGTATCGAATCAAGCCGCATCTCCGTGCGAATATGTTTATGTATGCAAATAGCTCACGTCATTTGACGCCCCGTTACTTACGACATCCTTCCTGTTGTACACTTATGTTCCCTTATTTATTTTTTTGCCTCTTCGAGCGTCACAATTATCCTCAACGGACAGACAAGAGAAAGAAGAGGAAGGAACATCGAGTAGAGATTGACGGGCCCTCGTTAGCGACAGATCGAACGGTAAATTTCTCCGAGCGATAAGTGCGCATGCTCAACGAGTTTTCCGCGGTGAAAAATCCTCGATACTTTTAAGGCGTTCGAAAGAGTCTCGACGAATATCTAAATCGTATCGAAGAGTGATCAGAGCCAAATTCGACGAACCGAGAACTTTCGCTTTTCCAAAAATAGACAAACTACTAAAATAAGTGGAAATAGGTTAAACGAGTCGAATTTGGCTCGAAATTATTTTTCCCGATTTTTTGTAGTTTGAAAGAATCATTCTTTTCCTTTCGGATTCATTAATACAGCGAAAATTAAAAAAATTTGGTTTTATATACAGGGTGTCCAAATTAATGATTTTTTATCTCCGAAACTACGCGTCGGGATAAATAATGTTTGAGACAAAAGTTGTTTGGTACTTCAGCGAGAATAATATGGAATTTTTATTTTGACCTTGAACTCAAAATCCAAGGTCACACGAGCGTCAACTTTAAAATGTGAAATAGGAAGCCCCATTTTTCATTGCGTATTCTTGCAGCACGTTTCGAAATCTTTCCAAACTACTGGCAATGTGTACCTTTGCACCAAGTGGTTCGTGGGTTCTGAGCATTAAATGTTACGATACCACTTTCCTGGTCTAATAGTAAGGGACGTACTTGCTGGAAGATATTTCTCGATACTGATACAGTAAGATTACGAGCCAAGCTACAGGAATACATAATAAAAAATGGTGCTTCCCATTGAAAATCTGAACTTGACCTTCATATAACCTTCACAGTTGGATCTAACGTCAAATCGTGACATTCACGTTTTTTGTATCCAAGAATGGAACAACTTTTGTCTGGAAAACTTTTTATTTCAAACCGTATTTATCGAGATAGCAACTCGATCGGGACACCCTGTATATCGGCGAATTCACATAGTACATCAGATACAATTTCCAGCTCGATTATTTTATAAATCTCGATTTCATCGAGCTCGTCGATCTTCGTCTCGAATTTCACCGAAACAATTAATCGCTCCGGGACGATAAATCTTCACGTTCTTTTTTTTTCCTCCGTTCCCTCATTTCCGTCGATGGTCTTACTTACTCGGCAAGTTTTTCTATCAAATAAGCGGGCGTCGTTGGATCCGGTCTCAAAGGTGGACAAGCGACGAAACGCATTGCCTTATCGACGTCTTTGCCGTATTGCTCGCTACCGTCGATTCCAACGCTACTCGCGAGCGGCTCGCCGAAGACGACAGCGCCGTCCGAACGTTTCGCGTATATCACGTCTGCCGCGGATTTGCTCATTACGGAGCACACGTACAACGGACAATTTACCTATAGACGGGCGAGAGACACACCTCCTCGAAATATAATCAATATCACGGATTTCGACTCCATGGGATCATCCTCGCGAATCAAAACTTCATCTCATCTACAGGGTGTCTCGTGGAAAGTGTCACAAGCGTTTATCTCAGGAAATACTGACTTTAATGAAAAATGTTTCAAATAAATGTTATTCCGTTTGAAGAGATCAACAAGACAGCAATGTCAATTTGACCTTGGATGTAAATGTCAAGGTCATTTGAAGGTCAACAGTGGAATTTTGCATAGGAACCTCTATTCATTATTGCACCATTTAATAGCTTATTTGAAGAGGTTTTCAAAGCAGTATGAACTCATATTTATTAGAAAGTATTTTTGAAAATACTTTTCAAATTCTTGTAAAATCTTTGTTGAAAAAATATTAATCGTAGCGTTTTTAAAAGGTTTTGAAGTAAACTTTAAGAATGCGCTGTGAAAAATAATGCTTCTGAGAACAAATTTCAAAGTTGACCTTCGAATGTCCTCAGGAGTTATAGCCAAGGTCAAATTGAGATTGCTATCTTTTTGTTCTTATCAAACGGAATAACTTTTGTCTGAAACATTTTTCATTACAATATGTAGTTTCTGAGTTATAAGCTTGTCACACTTCATCGAAGACACCCTATATATCGGAATATAATGTAATTTATTCAGCTATAAATTACTTATGCTAATTCGTGCTACGATAGCATATACTCGAACATAACACGTGCTTGGACGACCATATACGTACAGAGAAACAGAGATAGAGTGAGAAAGAGAGCGAGAAACAAATAACAGTCAGCATACGTCAAAATACTAACCACGTAACTACGACGAGCAATCATATTGTGCTGTATAAAAAATTGTTTGCCTCCTCTCAAGAGGAGAAAAATCGATGGCAACTCAAAATCAATAAAATTTTCAATTGTAAACTTTTCATCAGCTTGGGCAGAGAAAATCTCAGTCTGTGTTCAATTTCCTTGAAGCCTACAAATCTTTGCTTTCTCCTGTCATCATATTTCATTCAATAGTAAATTATTTTACGTGAATTAAAAATTGACTTTGTTTTTCGTATTTTTTTGCACCTCGTATGATTATTCCTTTAGGAGGACAAACAATTTTTTAAATTGTCACTATTTGCAACGGAATTAATAAAATTCGGTTGAATTGAAAAAATTGAATTAAATAAAAATTTAAGTAAATTCGATCAAATTTAATTGAATTCAAATTTATTTACTTTCAAATAATTCAATAAAATTCAATTAATCCAATTAAATTCAAATAAATTCAATTAATTCGATTAAATTCAAGTAATTCAATTAAAGGCAAGTAATTCAATTACATTCAAGTAAGTCAATTAAATTCAATTAATACGATTAAATTCAAGTATTTCAATTAAGGTCAAGTAATTCACCTAAATTCAAGTAATCCAATAAAATTCAAGCAACTAAAGTAAATTCAAATAATTCAATTACTTCGATTAAAGTCGAATAATTCAATTAAATTCAAGTATTAAAATTCAATTCAAGTATTAAAATTCAATTCAAGTATTAAAATTAAATTCAAGTAACCAAATTAAATTCAAATAATTCAATTATATTCAAGTAAAATTGAACAAATATTTTTTTCAGACTTATACCGATCCAGCACAGGCGTACTCGATCGTACGTGGGCGTCACGCGAAGTCTCGTCACGAAGAAACATTACGCTAAATTAATTCATACCCAGTGATTGTCGCGCTTAAATAATAAAAAGGCGTATAAAAACGAGCTCGTTGCGGCGAAGACGAAAACGAATAAAACAATATATCGCTGCGGCAAACGAAAACGTACAGAATACAAAAATTGTTGCAACGAAGAAAAACGCGGAGTCGAAGAAATGCAAGTCGATGCGGTACATGCAGGTGCAGGATATTGCGCGATTCGCGGATCGGAATTGTCTCGGCTGACAGCTGTTGATCGTACAAATGTACATACT
The DNA here is from genome assembly GCA_030523105.1 of Ophioninae sp. A BG-2022a. Classification (NCBI taxonomy): domain Eukaryota; kingdom Metazoa; phylum Arthropoda; class Insecta; order Hymenoptera; family Ichneumonidae; species Ophioninae sp. A BG-2022a. The sequence continues at coordinate 2,583 of JAPYZI010005453.1, read as the reverse complement.
TGGATATTTGTCGAAGCGTTATTTCGAGGACATTCGACTTTGAGGACTTTCCTCACGCCGGTTGATCACGCGAATTTGTCCCCATACTTGATATTACGTAAAGCCCAATGTCCTCAAAATGACGTGGTGAAAAATGGGGGCATATTTATACATGGGCAATTTCAAGGACTCCGTGCTCGGTATTACGATTCGTTCGAACTTTGAAGACTCACGAAACGGACGGATGTACTGATAGCCAACTTTACATTGACAGAACGGGTTCAAAATATTTTGCTTGGTTTCTCTGTTTTTATGTATTTTGTTTGGGCTCGTTTTCGTTTTTTTTTTTTGGCTTTATTTGGGTTTGTTTGGGTTAATTTGTATTTGTTTGGTTTTGTTTGCGTTCATTTGAGTTTGTTTGGGTTTGTTTGGGTTAATTTGTATTTGTTTTGTTTTGTTTGCGTTCATTTGGGTTTGTTTGGGTTTATTTGGGTTCATTTGTATTTGTTTGGTTTTGTTTGCGTTCATTTGGGTTTGTTTGGGTTTATTTGGGTTCATTTGTATTTGTTTGGATTTGTTTGCGTTCATTTGGGTTTGTTTGGGTTTATTTGGGTTTATTTGGGTTCACTTGGGTTTGTTTGGGTTTATTTGGGTTTGTTTGGATTCATTTGGGTTTGTTTGGGTTTATTTGGGTTTGTTTGGGTTCATTTGTATTTGTTTGGATTTGTTTGCGTTCATTTGGGCTTGTTTGGGTTCATTTGGGCTTGTTTGAGTTCATTTAGGTTTGTTTGAGCTCGATTGGGCTTGTTTGAATTCATTTGGGTTTGTTTGTTTGGATTCAATTGGATTTGTTTGGGTTCGTTCGAATTTAATGTGGATTCGTTTCGGCTTGTTTGTATTTGTTTGAATTTTTTTCGGTTCGTTTGTATTTGTTTGGGTTCGTTTGGGCTTGTTTCGATGTGGTTGGGTTTGTTTGGGTTAATATGGATTCGTTCGGATTTTTTTGGCTTCCTTTGGGTTTCTTTGGATTTTTTGGTTTCGTTTAGATTTGTTTGGCTTTGTTTTGTTTGATTTGGGTTTACTTTTTCGCTTTGTTTGGGTTTGCTTGAATATTTTTCGGTTCGTTTGGATTTGTTTGTGTTTGTTTGGGTTAATGTTTGAATTCGTTTGGATTTTTTTAGCTTTGCTCGGGTTTGTTTGGGTTCTTTTAGATTTTTTTTGCTTCGTGTGGGTTTGTTTGGATTTTTTTTGGTTCGTTTGGATTTTTTCCGGTTTGTTTGGAATTTTTTTGGTTCGTTTGGCTTTTTTCCGGTTTGTTTGGGTTAATATGGATTCGTTTGCATTTTTTTGGCTACGTTTGGGTTTGCTTGCATATTTTTCAGTTCGTTTGGATTTGTTTGTGTTCGTTTGCGCTTGTTTTGGTTCGGTTGTGTTTTGCTTGCATATTTTTCAGTTCGTTTGGATTTGTTTGTGTTCGTTTGCGCTTGTTTTGGTTCGGTTGTGTTTGTTTGGGTTAATGTTTGAATTCGTTTCGATTGTTTTAGCTTTGTTTGGGTTTGTTTGGGTTCGTTAAAACTTTTTTTCTTTATTCGTTTGGCTTTCTTTGCATGTTTTTCGATTCCTTTGGATTTTTCCCAGTTTGTTTGGGTTAATGCGGATTCGTTGGGTTTGTTTGGGTTTATTTGGATTCGTTGGGTTTGTTTGGGTTTATTCGGATCCGGCGAGGATTCGAGATTGATGATACGCATTTTGGAGTCGTTCGTCGTAACTCACGTTGCCAATTTGGTGACGAGGTGGAACGGCGTGTCCTCGTCCGGCCTCAACGGTGGGCTAAGAACGTGTCCGGCCGCGTGCCTCCAACATGTGTGCCTATAGTTGGTGCCATCGGTACCGAGGGCAGCCGCTAGTGTCTCGCCCCAAACGCAAACTCCTCGCTTCCGGGCAGCCTCGAGCACATCCGCCGCGCTACGACTCATCACATGCACTACGTACAGGGGACAGGAGACCTACGCGTCCCGAAATTCATCAGCTTCTTTCCATTATCGGAGCTACATCGACGCTCTTTTTTTCTTTTTCTTTTTTTCTTACTTTCGATTGGGCGTTTGCTGCTGATTTTTTTTTATCAATATTCGCAATCAAAAATTACATATTTATTTTTTCCATTTTTTCAATAAAATAACAATTATAAATAGTCGGTGTTCATTTTGTTCAATTAAATATGAAATATTAAATTTTTTCACTTTTTTCAATAATAAATCGAATATTCAAACTTTTTTATTTATTTTTTACTTTTTCAATAAAATTTCAATTGTAAAGTTGTTGTCTACATTTTGTTTAATGAAATATAAAATATTCAATTTTTCTTCTTTTAATTTTCTTAATTAAAAATCAAATATTACTTTCTTACTGTTTCTTTTTTTTTATTTTTAGAAAATCGAATATTCGAACTTTTCTATTTGTTTTTTACTTTTTCAATAAAATTTCAATTGTAAAGTTGTTGTCTACATTTTGTTCAATGAAATATAAAATATTCAATTTTTCTTCTTTTAATTTTCTTAATAAAAAATCAAATATTACTTTTTTACTGTTTATTTTTTTAATTTT
>JAPYZI010005452.1:0-11716 GCA_030523105.1 Ophioninae sp. A BG-2022a | reverse complement strand
AATCCCTTTCTTGCCCCCCGCTTCCCTTGATGGGGCACCCGACCCCCCCCCCCAAAGTGGAGGAAGGATTTGCCGCCCCCCCCCCCCCCCCCCCCTCCCCCGCCCCTGGGCCATACCGGTCGCCCTTTTTTGCTCCCTTCCTCTTTTCTTTGCTGTGAAGCTTCTCGCGGTCCATTCGGAGCTTCGTACATCTCGATCATTACGATAATTACTCATTTGAAAAAAGACTCATTATGGAATACTGGCTATTTGCGAATTGATCGAATCCAAAATCTTTGTATCTTCAGTATTTTGGGTGGTCGATGTAACAATGGGAAAAACGTGGATTTATAGGAGAGATCAGGGATGATAGGGATTACAATGTTTTATGGGATTTTTATTCAAATGGAAGAAAATCAATAATATAGTAAAATTAATTAATTAATTAATTCATTATATTATTGAAGTAATTTTCGCGGGGGAGTATTGCAATAATAATTTGTTTCTCGAATGTATCTTCATGCAGTATTGGAAATTGGAAAGATAAGATTTTAATATGAATTATTTATATTGAAAAATAATTATTTTTATTCTGATTAAAAACGAATTATTCGTGTATTAATTATAAAACTGTTATTTCAATTGTTCAAATTGTTATATCGTTTGGTACGGTATCGTTAAATAAAAATAGGTAAATCGTAGGTGGGTATAAAAATCATATTTTTTTTTGTATATTGGTTAATTAAATTAATTAATGGTAAGAATAATAAATTAGACTGCACAAGTGAAAATTAATATGATTTTTTAAATAGTGGAGAGTAAAGAGTAATCCCAACGATCATTTTATAATCATGTTTGAACGGTTAGGTGCAGTTGAAGCATCATTATTGTTTAAATAAATTTGAAAACAAAATTGATTATGCGAATTTGAGTGAAATTTATTATGATTTTTAATAAAATCAAGTTTGTTAAGGGGGTGATCTTGTACTCCTTTATTTCTACGATTAACGAACTTACGCCCTTTATTGTCTGAGCTTATTACAAACAAGCGTTGGATTAACGAATCAATGCGATTCGCAATTGTCTCGTTTGCCATTTCGACAAATTTAATATCCTGGAAGTTGGAGTAAACGCGGAGAAACACGTGTAGAAACATATCTGACGTTCCGAGCGCGAATAGTTCGTGAAAATAGTTAATCGTTTGAATGTGCATGTCCGGAAGTGTCCGCCGGAGAATATCCACTGAGAATATATTCCCACCGAGTGGAACATACTTTAGGCAGAAAATCTCGAAATCCTGAATAGGCCATGCTATATCACGTATTCATGAGATTTCCCGAGGACTCGTGGCACTTCCGGAACGTCGATTATTCCCTTTTGACGTTACAATTTTCGTCGACGTAAGATGATACATCAGTATGTATCATTTTACCACTGAATATCATCATCCAATTCGAAACTCTCTTTCGAAAAGTTTATTGATATTTTATTTAGCCCCCAGGATTATTATTAATATTATATATTAAATTATTATGTCGAATTATTATTTTATAACGTTGTATCAATAATAATACTAAATTGTATTAATATTAATTGTTATATTAATATAACAATGTTAATATTAATAATGGAACCATAAATATATTAATTGAACAATATCAATAAATTATTAAATAATATAAAATTAATTTTTATTTCTCTTTCCAATTGCCACTTGTTTAGATCGATGACTCATGGTGCAAAGTACCCTTTGATTTTTATATAAATATAGAAAAATGTATTTAAATAAATGACATTTTTTTAAGTAAATTTAATTTATTAAAAATCAATTAAATTGTGTCAAATTAATTAATATATATTTTTTTAATGTGTTATTTCACTAGAAATATTGTTGAAATTAATTCCCGGTTCTAATACTTTCTCACGTCACTTCGTTTCCGTTTTTTATGAATTGTAAAAATACACACACACTAAAAAAAGCAATTTTGCTAAAACACTATTGAAATTAAAAAATAGCGATTGAATAAAGTGTCATTCCCTTTATACGAAAGAAATTAAATGTACAAATTATTTCTTCACTGTTACAAGAATGATCAATAAATAAACAATTTTAGCATTTTTTTTCAATTTTAGCTTTTTTCAAGTTTAGTATTTTTTCAATTTTAGCATTTTTTCAATTTTGGCATATTTTCAATTCTTTTACACCCTGGTTAAAAACGTTGCATGTGACACTACCCCTATAGAATAGTGTTTGACGTATCAACCATTTTATTAATCACGTGGCAAGTAAATTAAGAGATCCCCCTTGGCGAATCGCCCAACTAAGAACGTTCATACAACCCCCTCCCCCCCTCCCCGCGCACACAATGAATCGCGATGAATCTTTACTTCGTGCAGTTTACACGTGCGTGATTAATGTCCCCTTATAAGCGATGTCGCGAGTATATAGCGAACACCACCTACAGTTTCGATTTTAATAACCCACCTTCAACACCCCCCCCCCCCTCTCTCGCCGCTCCACCAGCCACTGGTGGGTCGATAAACCCTCGTCGAAATTTTACGAGCCTACGAATTCGCTTTAGACTGTAACCCGGTGTCGCTATAATCGCACTAATCAATAAAAGCGGTACCTAGTTTAGGAAGTTTGAAAAATCAGCTTTATTATTATAGATCATTTATATTGAATGGATTGGGAAAAGACTGATGGTTAATTAGGTCTTGTGTAATTGCAGAAGTCTGGAATTAGAAATTCCAGAAGTCTGGAATTAGAAATTCCAGAAGTCTGGAATTAGAAATTCCAGAAGTCTGGAATTAGAAATTCCAGAAGTCTGGAATTAGAAATTCCAGAACTCTGGAATTAGAAATTCCAGAACTCTGGAATTAGAAATTCCAGAACTCTGGAATTGGAAATTTTAGAACTCTGGAATTAAAAATTTTAGAACTCTGGAATTAGAAATTTTACAACTCTGGAATTAGAAATTTTACAACTTTGGAATTAGAAATTACAGAACTCTGGAATTACAAATTTTAGAACTCTGGAATTAGAAATTTTACAACTTTGGAATTAGAAATTACAGAAGTCTGGAATTAGAAATTTTAGAACTCTGGAACCAGAAATTCCAGAACTGTGGAACTAGAAATTCGAAAACTCTGCAACTAGAAATTCCAGAACTTTGGAACTAGAAATTCCAAAACACTGGAACTAGAAATTCTAAAACTCTGGAACTAAAAATTTCAGAACTCTGGAGGAGAAATAAAAAATGTATTTAATTTTCGTCATCGGCATTTTGCTATCATCTAATTAGCATATGCGATTTCGGCCGATGTTATGTAATAAAGAAACTAAAATTAAAAGGAAAAAAAAGTATGATCATTGCGTTCCAACGATGCAAACTTTAACCCCGTGAAAATTGATAGTAGTTACTAAGTTCAGATAGTTTTACGATTTTTATTTTTTTACTATACGCAAATAATAGAAAAAAAATCTTTTTTTAACTCGATTATTTATCTGGTAGCTTTTTGAAAGCTAATGAATAAATGATAAATACATTTTTTTTTAAATTGTCAGAAACAAAAAATCTGGCATTTCAGGTCTTCCATTTCTGAGATCATGCGAATTTGTATACGTGTCACCCTGTATATCTCATCGTTCGTAGTATACGAGAAGCTGGTCGAGGGTAAGCAATTGCTTTTTATTAACGGAGTATCTCATAGAAGACGATGAGATATTGATGAGACCCGTAAACGACACGTGTCGAGGGACACATGCAAGCTCTGAAAAGAGTCATCCGCGAAGAACACGTTCTCGAGTCTTTGATGGGCTTTATCGATGCTTGAAGAAGCTTTCTACCTGGGACAAAAAATTTCATGTCCTCTTTCACTACGTGCCACGTGTATGAATCATTATTCGAACGGATGCACGCTTTATCGCTAATTTAACAATGTGCCAAATTCCATTAGAGGCTACGAAAAATCTTTCATGCAAATTAATGTACGATGAGTTTTTGCAAGTTGAAAAATTCTGCTCAAGAGATTATGTATATTTTAGCAAAAGCTACAAACAGCTGATTCAATAATAAATAAATAGTTTAAAATGTTAATTTTTCACTTTGTATAATAATTGGAGTGAAATCCAATGAAATTTGAATTTTTGAGTTTTTTTTTTAATTCAATCAGTTCAGATCACCTTCTTGTTATCAATAATTGACTTAATAATGATTAATTCAATAATAAGTTAATTAATTCTTGGTTATCAATAATTAACTTCTTAATTATTCATTTATTAATAATTAAATCATTTCTGGCTATCTCAATTAACTGAAAACCAAATATATACTGAGTTTTCCTATAATTACTGATTAATTCATCGATGAATTAAATAATTCACAATTGTACAAACGAAAACTCGAGAATTCAGTGCACTTATTCAAAGCCTAATCAATATCGCTTGTTCCTAAATCTCGATAATACAATATTGTTAGAATTTCTGATTATTCAATTCCATTCGAATGGTAATTTTTGATTATTCAATTCCATTGATTTCTGATTAATCAATTCCATTCGAGTCCATTATCCTTGGATCAATTCCTGAACTTGTTTTCACACAAGCAACTGTACCAAATTCAAACCATTATAGGTACTAAATTATTTCATTAAAAAATCTGAAATAATTAATCCACGATTATTCTATTAAACACAAAAAATATTCAAATTTCCAAAATAATACGTAATAACCCAATCCTCATATAAGTCCTCTTTCCTAATCCTCATTTTCCTAATACTTGAATCAACAATCCGGATATCCAAATTTATTGATAACATAGAAATTGAAAACAGTCAAATTCACCATGTCCATAAAACCTTCACCCAATACAAACAACCTAAAACCTAATAATCCTTCGATGTTCTTCTTCATATTTGAAAAAAAAAGTCATTTTCAAGCCATTTTTTATGAAGCTTCGAATACGAGAGGGATTACCACAACGTATACACGTATTAAACGGGAAGGCGTATAGTGATACCGGAATAGAGGATATCAGTGGTGTACAGAGGAGGCTGGAAAGTTCGCGAACAAGAACTCGAGAACGGGGGTTGTTGGCGAAGCTTGGATGCAGTCTAAAGGTACAAGAGATCTCGTTTTCACGATCCTAACGTGGTCGGGGATGTAGGCGTGTTTCGTCGGGCAACCCCGACGATAATTGCAACAATAACCGTAAGCCGTACTCGGTAGCGTTACGAAAGTACGCTGGGTGGAGTAGGTGGAAGGAAGGTGGCGTAACGGGGAAGGGGGATAGTTCGAGTAGAAGGTGGAAGATAGCTACCTATATCTTCGGCAACCTCAACTCGTTGACTCAGTCGTAGAGAGATGGGCGAGGAAGTTGTTGGGTCAGGGGGAGGGGAGGGGGGTCGCTTTAATTAGAATCGTGTCTGTCGCAGACTTAAACCGAAGCCTGGTGCGCTTTTGCCTTCCGCGCACTCAAACCGCTATGACCCCTAGACCTCTTCCCGAAGCGAGTCTGCGACCTCGATCCTTTGCAATTCATTCGTAGAGTTTTTGATACACGGAGACGTTGGGTGGAGTAAAAAGAAATTCATTATTCTGTGGAGTCAACCAATCACCAGCTGAGTCGACCGAGCACCAAACGATGGCAAACGATCCTTTTGAAATCTCATGTTTGTAACGATATCTGGGGTAACCCGATCAGTTTTGGACAACCCGAGATACGGATACAGCTAAAATCGTCTATTGGAAAAATAATGGATTACTTTTTTTTTACCATGCTTTAGCTTTGTTTTTGGTTTTGTTTTTTTGACGTATCGCCATTTTTCCATCTAGTTGTATCGGCGGTTTGATTCGTTAACTCGTTACGGGATATGAGAATTGGTATAATAGGAAATCGTATAACGAATGGCCTTCCTGTTTTTCTGAATCGTTGACGCCACGTGAAAAGATTGAATAATTAATTGAAAACGTTTGTATTTCATGAAGAATGTTTCGTAAGTCAGGAAGATATACGATTGGGAATTGAAGGATCTTGGTTTGCGTCGTCATACGTCAGGAAACGATTCTCGATGGTTTCAGAGGAGGGCTTTGTTTGTCAGTGTCCAGTTATTTGGTTTGTACGCCCTGGGGAGTTATGCCGCGTATACTCTCGACGGGCAAGAAACCTTAGGAAGTGTGGGATATGCTTGCGCAGTTAGGGCTTTCCAAAAGGGCCATCGGGCCTTTCTCGAGACGTGGCGAATTCGTGTCCCTCGAACGTGTCCACATGGGGAACGTAATATTTAATTTCTTGCACGAATGATTTCTTCAAGCTGAGAGCGTTGTCTGTGTTCTATATACATGGAAAGCCATTTATGTCCTGGTCTGTTGGTGTCGTTCGTGTTGTTGGTGCCATTGGTGTCGTTGGTCTCATTGGTGCGTTGGTGTCGTTCAACGCAACCCCCTTATACGTTAGACACCGTACGATACATGGAATATTCTAGGTATACACGTACATATGTGTAAATATACGAGGAAGCTGGAAGTCCATCCAAGTCCCCCTAGGGGACTTTCGTACTCTAGGCACGATGATAAAATATCGAATGAATGGCCATTGAGGCAAAGCCATTTTTTTTATCTTCCACGCTCTGAAAGATGTCGCGGTTATATACACCAATGTGGCTCTCTCCTACCTCCTCTTTTCTTTTTTCTTTTTTTTCTCTCTTTTGGTGACTGGTCCCCTCTCTCTCTCTCTCGAGACTTTTCCAACCCTCATGGAAAAGCTCGCTCGACCATTTCTCCCTCGTATTATTAGGCTCACCCGAAACAGACGCTCCCCACTACCAAATACAATGGATTTCACTCCACGGACGCGAGGCCTTTTAGAACTTCTGCCATGGTGTAAAGTACTTCGGATTACGCCCAAGTCGAGGAAAAAAAAATGAATTTTTCATGGATGAATAAAGCTGGGTGGGCGCGAACGGAGACTGGAGAAATAAAGTAGGAAATGCAATTCTCGTGTATGAAGAGAACTATAGGCCTAAACTACCAACGAACATTTTTGGTTTTAGACTCTTGCTGTCTTTTTACTTTTTGCTGCTAATTAACATTTTTTCATTTTTTTTTTTTGACGTATGAAGAATCGATAAACAAATAACCGGAAGTCCAATGGGAATGCCAGCCGGATTTCATAAAAGGGCTTTCGTATAAATAATTATTTGATTCCTTTTTTGTTTTTTTTTTTTTTCTAAAATTTTGGTAAACGAAAAACAAGTATATTTAGAATAAACTATCGAGTGCAAAATTTAGCTAAAAGATTTTTTTTTTAAGGAAGTCTAATTTTAAAGGACTATTTTTTCATGTGAAAATTATTTAAAAGGATTATTGGAAAGGACGAAGAATAAATTGACAAAGACGAAGTGTGCAAATACTTTTTTATCTATTGCATATATATATATATAAACTTTGAAATCTTCGACGTCACAAAAGCGCAGGTTTGTTATCTCGCCTTGGCACTCCGCTCGATAATTGATTCTTGAGCCTGGCGACTTACGTCTGGCAAGTGACGATCCATTCTGCCTGGCTTTTTCAGAATCTCGAAGAGGCACAGCTGAAGAATTCTGTTGGAATTTGACAGCGGTAGGATATCACTCGAATCCACACTTCGCTGAGATTTATTTCATGTTCATGAATTTGGTTAACCATTTTTTATGACAAGCAAAAAACAATCGGTTTTTCATGCCAGTTAAATAAGAGTTGTATATTTTTTGATAATTCGCGAAATAAAATTCGTACTCCTGGAATAATGAGTACAATCAGCTCGTTTAATTAGAAATTTAATAATTATTGTTGTTTCATTATTAAAATCGATATTTTCCGATGGAAAATATCGGTTTACTGAATTAAGGTAAAATGTTTATTTATTTTCTAACAAATTTGAAGTCTCGCGTAGAAATATTCAATATAAAAATCATTGATGTGTTCAATGAAGGTTCCAGATCGAATTTACATTCAACCTGCCATTCGAGTACTCAAAAAAAATGATAAAAAAATAATCAAACTTATCATCCGAAATCGTTGATCTCGATTTCTCTAGGGTTTTTTCAATAAGAGCGAACAAATGTTGAAATTGAATAAAACAAGCTTTGTATCAGATATTAACAAAATTGAATGATATTTAAGGTACCTGATCCCTGCAAGACCCACCTTATTCGTTTCTGAGTATAAACAAAACTACGAATGTTAAAAATAAAAACAAAAATGATTATTTAATAATTCATTAAGTAATCAACGTTTTAAGAACAATAATAAAAAAAAATATTTTACGGATGTGTCAGTAAGACAAAATGGCTGTCACGAACCGCCATTAAATATATAAAATCCATTGAAAAACACCTATTGAAAAAACCCTTTATTTGACGTCACCGTGTTAACAAAGCCTTCATCCAGAGTCGGCGGAAGGGAAAATATTTCGTTTCTAGTATTCGATCGAAGTTTCGCTCTGCGTTCTAAAATCCCATACGGGCCGCTCTATTCCACCAAGATTCGTACTGACGGTAGGTTCACGCGTTTTGGAACAACACGTACCGGGTTGTATCGGGGCGTTTCAAAAGCTTTCCGTTTTTCTCCTCACGGTTTGGTCTCTTCCCTCGTATAAATCTGTCTTTCTCTTTTAACCAGGATTTCCCTATGTGGTTTCCTCGTCACTCGAATATACGTTTATTGTCACGGTGACGTATGAACGCTTGTTTGGGTTTCTCTCGTTGAGTTCGGGAATGGAAAAATTCTCGTTTCTTCAAAGGTCTATATAGGTTTTCCCTCCCGGACGATTTACATACGTGAACGCCAGTTTCGTTCGACCAACAATTTTTCTCGTAAATAAATCTTGCTGAGAAAGAAAAAGAGAGGAAGAGAGAGAACGCGATAAAAAAAAAAACAAAAGAAGACAGGAGGAAAAAATAAATTGGAGGCTGCGTGATGACCGGGAAAAATGTTCGTTTCTCATTTTTTCATTCCTGGGCCAGAAAGAAAACGTGAGGTCAAATTATGGTGGTTTTTACACACGTATGTATACGAGGAGGGATACCCAATTCGTATTTCTGAGTTCTGCGTCTCTCATCCTCGACGTTTCATGGATGAGATCCTTCTTCTGATCCAATGATTATTACTATTATTAAATTGTTATTCTTTTTATTATTTTTATTATTATGTCTTATTATCTATAGTTATTTATTATTGTTTAATTTAATTATTATTGTATTTTGTCCTTTTATTTCATTGAATCTTGTACTTATTGTTTAAACATTGTAAACTCGAACCTCAAATTAGAGCCTGTAAAAATCATGAAAAATTTAAAGCAGCGTTTAAGCAGATAATTAGAGCGTCAAAGCCTCTGCTAATATCAGAATAATTACTGCCATTATTATTATTACTGTTGTTATTATTATTATTATTATTATTATTATTATTCTTTTTATTTATTTTTATTATTATTTCTTATTACTTCTTACTTTTTATTTTAATTATTTTAATTATTATCGTATTTTCTGTGTTTTATTGAATCCTGTACTTATTGTTTAAACATTATCATTTCTTGGATATTTTTCGGAACGCTACTTTTAGGGAGTGTTATGCTCCAGAGTACGAAATAAATCTTTCCCTCTCTTCTTTCCTTTCTCTCTCTCTCTCTCTCTCTCTTTCTCTGGCTCTCTTTTTGAAAGTGGAAAACTGAAGCCAATGAACGGTCTACCTACGGCCGGATTTTCCGGACTCAATTCCTCGCTTCCTCTCTTTTTCTTGGCACGCGACTACAGGTCCTCTTTCCCTCTTTTCCTCCCTCTCCCTCTCTTTCTTTCTTTCCCTTTCTTTATCTCCGTTTCGTTCTCCTCGTATCGTTAGTCGTTTTCTTTCCTATTTTTTTTTTTTTTTACTACCTTAACCTATCCCCTACCTCTTACCCACTTTTTCGCCTTATTTTTATCCCATTCACTCCACACGCCCTTAGTTCCTTTTCCTGTAACGCTACGCTCAAGCTTTGCTACCAGTCTCCCCAAGTTTCCGCGGTACAACTTTTCAATTGAGCTACACACACGGTTCTCTTTACGTCTGCTGTCTCTCTCTCTCTCTCTCTCTCTTTTTCATTTGCTCACTCTATCTGACTCTCATTCCCTTCCCTCCCCTCCCATTTTTATCCACCGCTTCGTGGACAAAAAAGAGAAAAAAAAAAAAAAAAAAAAAAAAAAAAAAAAAAAAAAAAAAAAAAAAAAAAAAAAAAAAAAAAAAAAAAAAAAAAAATAACCGAACTTCGGTTTGACGTTTTCGCAGAACCGGGAGAAACGATGTAGAAATCTGTAGCTCTGGCTCGATACAAGCAAAAGGACAAATTTCGTTTTTCAGATTTGAGTCCGATTCCAAAAGGCAAAAAAAAAAAAAAACGGTTTGTTCGGTAATAAACGTCGAATGTACGAGTTGAAAAATCCAGACGTACTAAATAAAAAACAACCAAAAAGTCTCATATGTGAATAATAAAAAATAAAGAATGTTAAACCCAAACGAACCCAAACAAAAACTATCCATACGTACGAAGTAAAAAAAAAACCAGAAAATCTCACAGGTAAAGTATGAAAAACGAAAAACTATCGGAAGTAAAAAATCAGAAAGCAAAAAATCTCACAGGTAAATAATAAAAAGCCAAAAGATATGAAAATTATAAAAATAAGAGAAAAACAAATAATCTCACTGGTAAAAAATAAAAAACTGCAAAATATATGCATATTTAGTATTAATATTTCGGTATATGAAGCAACTTTCCACTTTTCCAGATACCGCGAGATGTATAAATTCCTCCCGTCCTTCGGAATACACTTGGCCGACCGCGAAACTACGATGCGCATAATTTGTGGTACGTCGATACGTTCCACGGACTTGGGTGTACGTCTGCCTAGAGTACAACTGGTTTGGGGATGAAGCCACGAGCTCCGCGCCACATTTTCATCATAGAGGGCAGTGCTGTTTCTACATTATATATTAATATAGTAAAATAACACAAAAAAAAAATCTTGATAAATATTTTTACAAATCGTAATTTTTTACGATTTTTTCTACAGAATAATTATTCTATAAAAAAAATCGTAAACAATTACTAAAAATTATAAAAGCATAATAAATCGGAAATTACTAAATTTAATCCATAGGCAGTTTGAATACCTCCAATTTATTCCAATTTATTTAACAATTTATTTATTACGTCTGCAATGTAGATAAATTTTTTTTTAAATCAGACTATTTTTTAATCAGTCAATTTGTATATAATTTTAAGAGTATTTATTTAAGGGAATGACCAACACGTTGGAAACTTTTAACGTGGCGCCTCGTTAAGTCGGTAATGACAATTTTGGGATTTTGCGCTGCGAGTAACTACCGACGGATGGCGCGCCCCGCACGCGAATTCGGCCGTGAATTCTCGACTTTGGCCAGGGTAGTCGAACATTTTTTTTCTGCGTTAAAAGTATTAAAAAGGTCTATTTATACGGAAATTTTCCGCTGATTACGAATATCAACGAATTTTCGTCGAAAGCACTGCACACAGCAAAGAAATCGTGATTTTAGAAGTTTTTTACAATTTTTTCATAGGAATTTTGGGTTTTGGAGAAAATTAATGGTAGATTCGTTCTCAGGAGATAAAATTACATCGAAATGGGTCAATAAAAAAAATATTAAAAATCAAAAATTTTTTTGGATTTTTGAGGGATAAAC